>VDFB02362325.1:0-22625 GCA_007258455.2 Sequoia sempervirens | reverse complement strand
GGAAAGTATAGGTATCATGTTGTTTTGGGACTTCCAAATGAATGCCCAAGTTCATTGCTCCCTCAACCAACCAGGATGGTTGGCTTCATTGTGATGGAAGATCTAAACTTTCGATGAATTGATCAACGAAGTTGTCCACCATGGGAGGGGTGTGTTCATTAACCACCACTTGTGCAACTAATTCAGCAGGACAACTATGAGGTGAGTGTTGTGTTTCTGTTGCATTCTGCAAGTGTCCATCTGGAAGAGTAGACTGCAATACTGTGACATCATCACTTGACAGACCAAGTCTAGAAAGGCTGAGAATGTTTTCAACTGCGTCAACATCCTCGTTGACCACAAATGTCTCACTGGAACGCATGTCATTGACAAGTGCATTAGGATTCAGTGGCCATATACCAGTCCTTTTAAATCTAGCTTTGATGTTGTTAATTATCAAAGCTCTTTTCATTGCTTTGTTGCCTAACATTGCAAGTTCTCTTGTCCTCACTTCAATGTTTGGAAACCTTGACAAAAAAATTGCATGTTTTGATTTGAAGTAAGCTTTAAAAGGTGCAAACACACTCACATCCAACGGTTGTAGCTTATGTGATGTGTGTGATGGCAATGTTAACAAATCTACACTAATTTCTCTTTCTTCCTGGATGGTTTCGAGTGCTACATGGCTTCCATGGCTGTCAACGATCAACAACACCCTGTTGGTGGGCGAGACACCACCTGGAACTGAGGTTTTGAAGTGGGTCAACCAATCTATGAACAATTCTTTGGTCATCCATGCATGGGGTTGGGTTGCCATACAAGCACCTGGTTCACAGTCTATGATGTAATTATCTATGTTCGCACTCCCCTTGAACAAGTAGAATCTTGGAATGCTTTGCTTGATAGCATTGACACAACATAGAATGGTTATCCATTCATGACTCTTTGGGATAATGTAAGAGACATTCCTGCTACCTTTTCTTGTGAGCACCTTCATGGACCCATTTTTTTTGCTTGGATGTCAGTTTCATCGTAATTCCATATGCAATCAGGACCATATGGTATGGTTTCGTATGCTGCAAACAGTGTTTTGTAGAATGCAGCTACAACATCAGCTCTAAGATTAAATGCCTTATCTTTGTCTAGGCCTTCAACAATTCATAATGCAAGTTCAGGATGTCTGTGCTTGAAGCCTGTCCACCATGACTTCCCTAGGAACCCATTGGTGAAAGGGTTTGGCCTATTCTGACATATTTGAGCAACCTCGGACTTAAGATTTACTATCTCAAGACCATGACCAATATCAGCCATTTGCTTGCACCATTCCACAATAAGATGTTCTTCCTCTTCAGTGAGGACTATTGGAGGACCTTTCTTGGAAGTTGTTGTTAGACCCCCTAGCCATTTGGATAGTGTGGTTGCTGGGATTGACCACTTTTTGGAAGCCCCCCTTATCGACATGTCATTCTCTTCAATGTCACGGAGTGCCCTTTTCATGTCATCCAAAGACCACAACTTTTGTATATTTTTTTACCTTCTACAGTATTGAGGTGTAGTAACCTCAATCTGCAGTATTTGAGGAGTAGAAACCTCATCTACTTGTGCAACAGGATCTATTTCAGGGGGGAATCTAGCTCCTCGTTTGTTGGAGGGCAACCTTGTCGTGGCTCTTTTCTTTTTTTTGTTCCCAGTACAGGTCACCACTGCATTGCCCTTGACCATCTACACAAAATAAGTACAATCAAATCAGTGATGCTTGAATAGAAAAATAATTAGTTTGTAATGTAGAACATATGAGAATATGATAACCAGAGTCAATGATAATGCAAAACCTATGAAACATAAATGGTAAACTATGAAACACAAATGCTTGAACAGTTATCTTTATATGTATGAAGAGAGTGATGTGATGCTTGAACAAAAGAATAATTAGTTCGTAATACAAAACATATGAGAATATGATAACCAGAGTCAATTATAATGGTAAACTATGAAACACAAATGCTTGAATAGTTATCTTTATATGTATGAAGAGAGTGATGCTTCAACAGAAGATTATTTAGTTTCTGTATGTGTTATCTTTTTAGTTTGTTGCATTTCATTTGAGATCATCTTTTCTAACAGTTTAGAGAGTTACATCTATTCTGGAGTGAGCGACATAAGGAAATAGAGGAGTAAGAAGCACAAAATTACAAACTATGTAAGGGAGTTAGAGTTTAAGAACATCTCACATCTCTTAAGTGTTTACAACATTAACATTTTTATGCACAACAAAGTGAAAACCACACTCATATTTGAACTATGACACAATAGAAAGCTTACAAATAAAAAACAATAATAGTTTATCAAAGCTCACATATTTTGTCTATGACAAGCTCATTGACAGGCATAAATATTTGTGAATTGATGAAGCAAAAACCTATGAAAAAGATGAAAAAAAAACCTAATAAAAATAGAAACCTTAGTGACTGATAATGCAAAACCTATGAGAATAAGATATCCAGAGTGAATGACAATGCAAAAGCTATGAGAATAAGATAACTAGAGTGAATGATAATGCAGAACCTATGAGAATAAGATAAGCAAAGTGAATGATAATGCAAGACATATGAAACAGAAATGGTAAACCATGACTAATATTTACCATATAAATGATAATGCAGAACCTATGAGACTATGATAAGTAGAGTGAATGATAATGCAAAACCTATGAGACTACGATAAGCAGACTGAATGATAATGCAGAACCTATGAGACTATGATAAGCAGAGTGAATGATAATGCAAAACCTATGAAACCGAAATGCTAAACTATGAGTGTAATATTTGCAATATAAACCCTACTGAAACAAAAAGGCTAAACTATGACTGCAACATTTTCAATATAAACCCTAGGGAAACAAAGATGGTAAACTATGACTGTAATATTTACAGTATAAACCCTAGGGAAACCGAAATGGTAAACTATGACTGTAACATTTGCAATATAAACCTTTGGGAAACATAAATGGTAAATTGTGACTGTAATATTTGCAATATAAACCCTAGGGAATGTATATGCTAATGAATGACTGTATTATTTGCAAAATAAACCCTAGGGAAAGCTTTAAATGGTAAACCATGACTGTAATATTTGCATTATAAACCCTATGGAACACATATGCTAACCTATGACTGCAATATTAGCAATATAAACCCTAGTGATAGATAAAGAAACACCTGTGACTGTAATATTTGCAATATAAACCCTAGGGAAACATAAATAAAAACCTATGACTGTAATGGCTGTAATGAAGATCAAAATAAAGCTTAGAAATGGAAAACAGTAATGGTTGTAATGAAGAACAATATAAAGTAAAACGAATGGAAAAGTGTGAAAGGAAAACCTGGAATAATATGGATGTTGGTGCACTGGAATGTAAGCTGTTGCCTCCCCTTGATGTTAACTCGTTCAATTATGTGCTTGTTACTCCTCCTTTTCTTATGTCGCTCTTTGTAGAATAATTGAATACATCTTGGTTTTCACGGCTATTTGAATTGGGAATTATTTGAATTTGATTGATGCTTGTTTGGTGTGGTGAATTAAATTGTTGTCCTATTTTGAATTTGAATTCTGTTTCGTATGAATTGGAGATTTGATTGATTTCGACCATTAATTCTTGACTTGATTGGTTTGGTGGATTGTTTGAAATTGTTTCCATGTTTTGTTTTTGAATAATGGTGGCCTTACAGGACTGTTAAATGGATGTAGGTGGGATATTTGGCTTTGGCTCCAATACGTGCGCACCCTACTTGGCAAGATGGGATAGATCGAAGCTGATACGTGTTGAAGGTCTCATGGTTGACGATAGGCTTAAATGGCGTGTTGGTTTGGTTATGCTACGATGGGAAACATTGTTGTAATGGGTTAGCCAGCCAGTCAAAGATGGGTCAGATGGGTTTGAATGTTGTTGACTTGGAATGCATTTGCGTGTTAGTTTGGTTATGCTACGATGGGAAACATTGTTGCAATGGGTTAGCCAGTCAGTCAAAGTTGGGTCATATGGGTTTGAATGTTATTGGCTTGGCACCTTGTTTATGGTGTGTAGTTGTGATTGATGTGAAAGTGACATGTGCATTGGTGCGACAGTTGGGTTAACCAGTTTGCGGGGAAGGGTGCATGTCTTAATGTTTGGGTTGTTTAAATTCCATGTCAGAATGCTACTTGTTATATGTCAGATACAAGTTGGATACACTTCATCATGTTTTCTTGCCAGCATGTACTTGTTTTGTTTTCAAATGAATGCTATTAATTGTGCATTTTAAATCTGATTTATGTTTGATGTCATCGTGCCTATGCATAAATGAATTTTTTTTAAATTTGTGGAGGACCGGCATATACGTGTGGGCCCCCATGAGCGCATGTCCCATCGCACGTTGGGGCCCCGCCACGAGTGGTTCTCTCCCTATCTTCAAAGGAGATGAATTTGACAAAGACTTTTAAGAGACTATTATAGAAAGGTTCTACAACGAGAGTGGTTTTAAATTGTCACCTAATATATTTAAATTCTTTTCAAAAAGTCGTATTTGTGGTTGTCTCTGGTGGAGTTAAAGTTGGGCCGCAATCTAGTGTGGAGTAAGCCCGGGTCGCATCTTTTAAAGCTTAAGTTTGTTTGATTTTTCTTCTCTTTTTTTTCGTTACACCTCAACCTCATGTCGGACCTCGGTTATAGCGGTTTTTTTACACTGAGGGCTTTTTGATCACGGTTAGAATGTTACGAGCGTCTCCTATTTCCCGTTCCGCGACTTAAAACAATTTTTAGGATGGATTAACACATTTCGTATAGTTTTGAGGGTAACCAAACAATTTTTGGAATTCACTAGCTCATGTTTAATTATTTCTGGAGAATAGTTTTCCAGCTTAAACCCTAGTACAGTTTTCCAGCTTAACTCGGGGTTTAAGAAATTCAGCAGGAGCGACGCGTTTCATTGTCTATTTACCCTGTCATAATAATAGATATTGTGTTCGGGCAAGATGAATTCAGCAAGGAGTTTAACAGGACTTTTACGAAAAGGTTTTACTCAGTCAAGGGGTTTCAAACTGCCTGCTAATCCTATGCTTCCCAAAAGATGTCATGCGATGCAAGAATATATTTTATCGCCTCACAAGGTACGGTTTTGTATTGGTTTAAGCATATTCTTGAATTCTTTTGTTTTCAAAATATTCAACTGAGTAAATGCTGCGAAGTTGTGTCTTGTAGATAACCTTGTGTGAGGTAAAGTTGGGCCGCAATCTAGTATGGAGTAAGCCGGGGTCGCATCTTCTTAAATCTTAAGTTCTGTTTGCATTCTATACTCTTTATTTGTTACAACACGACCTCATCTCGGTTATAGCGGTTTTATTAGATTGAGGGCTGTTTGGTCACGGTGACAATCTTACAAACGCCTCATGTTTTCCGTTCCGCGACTTCTTGAAACAATTTTTAGAATGGATTAACATATTTCATATAGTTTTGAGGGGTATTCAAGCCCGGGCTCTGATGTTAAGAGTGTCTTTCATTACCATTGCCTCTACCCCAAATCAAACAATTTTTCGAATGAATTAGCTCATGCTACCATAGCGAGCCATGGAGTAAGGCTTTCAATATTTAAATATGCTACAATTAAAATGGTATCATAGCACATTATTATTCTTGCTACATAAAATATAAAATCGTCACGAAAGCCATTGCTTTTTTTTTTTCAGGAATCATTGTGAAAACCTCCAGTTTTAAAATTCCTTTATAAGTAGTAAAAATTCTTAGAACGCTGTGCAGTTATTCCTTGGGAATGAATTTTCCAGAAATCTCTAAAGTGTGTTTTGCAAACTCACAGTGTCCTCTCTAGAACAGTTGGTCCTCCAAGATTTCCTGTGTCTGGCTGTCCTGTGAGAACAGGACCGGGAATCACCTCCTTGTGATCATGCATTTAAAATGATACATATGTATGTTTGTTGATGGGTATGTAGTTATGTGATACACTTGTGTGAGTATGAACTACATCTTTCAAGTATGTGGAGATGCCACACTAGTATAGATTTCAAACAATGGAAGCATTCAGTGCAAGGAATAGAGGAACAATTCTGAGATATTCTATGCTATTTGATGACAAGAACAAGGAAGAAGACAATAGAGAATTATGAGATTAGTATTATAGGAATCCAATGTTTGAGTTTAGTAGAATCTACTAAATAGAAGGAATAATAAGCCAACAAAAATATACAGGTTGCACTTTTACTGAAAAATAAAAAATCAGGTTGCCCATATCTTTCAACAAGTTATCATCACAAGTAGTCTCTCTTCAAGTTTTGGGTACAACAACTTGTTTTGGATTTTAGGGATGATGGGGGATGGGAAGCTGCAATTTATTATTTATGTAAACAATATGAGCAAAAGAAGCTGAAATTTATGCAAAGTGCTGAACTTGCATTGACATTTTGATAATCAGTTGATCCCATATTAACAAAAACCTATAGAGGCAGCAATCAGCAAACCAAATGATAATTTTTTTTCTTTCTAAAAATTGGGAATCCAAAAAATGCAGATATAAATAGAGAAAAAGTGAAAAAAAAAGAGCAATTTTTTTTAATTTGAAGGCTGTGTAATTGCATAGAGATAGACAGTGAAGGGAAATGAGAGTTTACACTATGAATTTTTGAATATTTATGTTTCATTAATTTTCAGATTGCTGATTACATTGCACAATGCATAGTATGGTAATACATTACTATATAGTAGCATACTACAAGTACATTGTTTGACTGTGAAGTTCAAACCTGAAAATATATTACAATCTACTCTACTAGTACTAAGTACAAAGTACTAAATAACAAAAATTGAAGCGAGCCAATGACTCTTGTTGCTGTAAAGTATGCTACACTAGGCACCTGCAGGTCTCACTAATGAGGCTCTAGGGGCTTAGCCTTTCCTAATTCAATCAATCTTTTTAGAATCAATCCACAGAGATTACTAGCTTTTCATCATTTCTGATCCATTTGGAATTTGGATTGATATTGTCAAGGTCGTTTGACTGATCTTCCTTAATGCTACTTGATATTGTCAAATTATTTTCATACATTAGCGATGAACATAAAACAAGTTCTAGAAAAATAGATATTAACATTGGAAAATGAATGGAGACAACAATTACCATCTATTCATCCATTGCTGCAATAGTTGCATTTTATTTAACCTTGAGTTTACTTTAGCTTAAGGTGGAGGTTTTGGTGAACAAACACCAAATCATTCATCCATTGCTGCAATAGTTGCGTTTTTTTGAATGAATATGTTCAAAACATTTCAAGTATTCTCATAAGTGGATGAATCACATGGCTGGCTCAAAAGGTGCATTGACATCCATTGAAGATTTTTGATCTTTTGACCAAAAAAGTCCCACCATTGTGCCAAAAAATCACAAATTTTATCAAGATGTGACCATCTACAACCTAGTCAAAACTTCATACCTAAAATGAGTGCATAAGCAATTTAGAGAAATTGTCAAAGTTTTTGGACTTTGCTTGGCTTGAAGATGGTCTTGCTTTATACAATAGGACATACTGGAGAAAAAATTCCTTGCTTTCTTCTATATAGGTAACTCTCTCATTCCTACATGTAGCTCCCATGGAGTGCAAAACAATCTCTCCTTTCATTTGAATAGGTTCTTGGGGACCTCTGCATCATCACAAAAGGAGGAGCTATAGAACAATGATGGATTCGAACAGTGTCCAGCAACATGGAGGGAGGAATGCATATGCTGACCCCATTTGCTATCAATTATCTCCCACAATGACAAGTACTTGTTCATGTTAGTCTCTAATCCAATGGGAGATGCACTTTGTGTAATATGTATAGGTACAACAATGCCATTAATCACATAGAAGAAACATTTATGCTAAAAGATGAGTTTATATATGAGTTCTCTAGAAGGCAAGATCTATGTTATTAAAATATAAGCCTCTCAAATACAGCCCTTGATTGTTACAAATATCGAGCTCTTGCTATCAATGTAGAACCTGATCGGGACCAAATGATCCATGGAGAGACAAGTGTTTGAAATAAAAAGTTGATCTTTCATTTTTCTTTTGATGGCTACTTTTGCTAAAACGGTATCTTCCATGTGTGCAAAAGAATAAAAAAATCTAAACATTACTAGTAACCACAAGAGGGCTCCAAAATCTATCATCATTATCCTTACAAGTATCATTTGGTCACAATGGATGATGCATGTCTCTTTTTGCAAAAAATACTAACTTTTCATATCATGAATGGACAAGAAGTTATGGGTTGTGTGAAAAATGATCTATTAACTAGAATTATGTGGGTAAATTCTAGAAAGAGCTTGTAAGAACAAACTTGCTCAAACATACAAAAAACACACAACCTTTAAAACATGTAAGCATAGTTGGTAGACTTTGACTCGGGAAAAGCTTGATAGACCCAAAATTTGTGACTTGGTAAAGACTCGATAACTTTGAAAATTGCTTAAATTTCTTTAAAAACATTTTTTTCAAAATCAATGAACAAATGTATCCAATAAGTCCATAAATGAGTACAAAAATTGTTTTCTATTAAATTTGATTCATTTGTATACAAATTGAGTACAAAATTTTATCATCATTCAAAATCTTGTCACAATAGTTAGTTGGCAACTATTATGAATTCGTGATGATTGCCTATCATCATAATTCAAAAATTGCATATTACAACATTTTACATCTCCCTCTTCCTTTGTCTAGTGAAAACTTGGGGAGAGGTTCTGATCCTTACACTTTGTTGTAGCTCCTCACTCGGCATTGAAGGTTGTGTTTGAGGCTTTGACATGACCAAATCAATGACCTCCTTCGATTTTTCCTCCACTTTTCTTGTGCAAAGCTGAAGGTTGTATTGTATTTTATAATAATAACAGCATTTTAATCTTTGATATGAGAGTATGATATTTCATCATTGATCAATGATATTATGATAGTGATAAAGACAATTGTCTAAGTTGTCGATTCTAGTCTCCACTCCCAAATCCCCTCATTGTAATAAAATTTTTATATGAGAAGAGATCCCAATAACTAGTGGGGGTTTGGGGGCAACACCCCTAGTGGGGTTGAGGGGCAGCGCCCCTTATGGGGGTTTGCGGGCAACACCCTCAATAAGGTCAAGGGGCAACACTCCTTGTAGGGGTTTGGGGGCAATGCCCCTAAGCGGGGTCAAGGGGTAGTACCTCTTGTGAGGTCCTGGGGTAGCGCCCTTGGCACATTCCCTATTGCAATACATGGCAGGTCAAGGGGCAGAGCCCTTGCCACCAAGCCCAAATTAAGGCCTTTGAAACCACACAAAACTTCATGTCACGCGCCATTTTCACAATTTTATCACTTAAGGGAGAAATTAGGTATTTAACACATTTTTTTTAATAAAAATGTTTTAAAGAAATGATTTCTTTTTTGTTTGGACAGGGACATGCCGAGTTAATGACATAGACTCATCGAGGATTTTGAAAAAACTCACCAAAAACTTGGTGTGTACTTGCCAAAAACTTGGCAGAAAAACCTTGCAAGTTTTTTGGCAAGTTACTTGCTAGTCAAGAAATCTGGTGAGCACTTGCCGAGTCTGCCAACATTGCATATAAGCTCTATAGAAGGACATATGTTAAAGCCAAGAACCTTAAAATTACACGCCAAGGTATATGTATGATTTCTACTCACTAGTACTTGAAGACAAAACTAAAATAGTCTTACAAAAATATTGAAAATCATGAACTTGGTCTTGCAAAGTTTGATGTCCGACTAGATGGATTTTGAAAAGGGCTGTGTAACTACTTGAGATCATAGTCCTTAAACAAAAGAGGATAATAATATCATTTGTGATCAAAGGATAGACATCACATGCTTTAAGCTATGGATTTGTCCCCCATCTTGTTCAAATATGGTGCTCAAAATCATTAAATTGTGGGTCCAAAAATATCAAGGGCATCCCTATTTCACCTCTATTGTACTTTGAATAGCCTTTCTCAAATGACTATTAATTGTGCCAGAGTACAATATGTAGTCTGAAGTTCTAACTACATAAAGTGCCTTTTAAAAGAATCTAGCTCTTGAAGTCAATGCAATAACAAATGTTAAGGAGATGGAAAAAGTCTTTCAAAGTCCATAAATTAATTGCTATTTCTTGCATCAATAATAGTATGGTGTGAAGATATGCTGAAGGTTCTAATAATCTAGGCAATGTGTAACATACTAGCTATCTACAGTTGAAGAACAGTAACCAACTCCCATATTCAACTGAAGAGTAACTAACTAATTTTACTAAAAAGAGTTTCATCACATATACAAACAGGAAAGATAAATAATCTGAGCATTAACTACGTTAACTTTCAATAACTAACTTCTAGTTTTCAATTTCGGCTGAAACGGTTCAATTAATAGATTATATAATTGAAAGCTACAGTTGGTTGTAAACTACTATTCCATTATTTAAGAAATGAATACAACATATATTGACAGCAGTGAAAATAAACAATAGAGGACAATAATATTTTGAAGTAGAGAGAGAGAGAGAGAGAGAGAGAGAGAGAGAGAGAGAGAGAGAGATAGTACAGTTTGAGGGCTTTCTGTTGGAATGCTTGAAGCAAGTCTCAGTCTTTGAGGGAAAGAGAAACATCATCAAGGGCTTTTCCGCCCAACTAAAGACCTACTGGTCTCCCGTGTTTCTTCAACTGAAGAAACCCGACCCTTCGCGAGGTGCAGTCTATAAAAGATTCCCAGTTACCATTTTTCCATTTGAGTCTGGTGTCAAGAATCTATACTACCTTGGTCGATCTTTCTCTATAGGTTCCCCTAACTAGAATGACTGTCCTGACCAAGGGTATATCTGATTCTTGATGGCTGACTGTTGCTTATTCTAAGCATCATAACCTTGGCCAAGGATTTAATGATTATGAGCATCACCCATACTCGACATTAAAAGACTTGACTCTTGAGTTCATAATTATCAGTGGCTCAGCTCATATTTCGTTCCTCTACAACCAGGAATAATAAGTTCATTTCTTACTCACTAGGGGAGGAAATAATAGTCTTTTGTCGATGCTGAAAAGTACTCTTCAATTCTAAATACATTTCAACTAATTGTCACGGGAAAAAGTGATTAATGAACTGCCCCCGATTTGAGGACTAAGGAATAGGGTAATATTTATACTTCAAGTAAACATTGATGGAGGAAAAAAAATACAAAACATCTTGGCTGCAAGATCAGTGACCACGACTGGATCAAAAGGTAAGAAAGAAATAAATTCAACTAGACGATGCACTGGGGTTTGGCAAGGGATTCAAAACCATTATTCAACAGGCAGGTCGTGATTCCAAATGAATGCACAACATTACATAACGATTTCATAAACGAAGTAATGGACTCTCATTATTTATGAATTAACAAGTTTAAAGACACTCAGTATACGTGCCTGGATACGTGGAGCTGTAATTCGATAGTTCTTCTAGCGTTTCCTCCCAGCAAACTAGATAATGGCAACAATGTTTCGAGATTCTTCACTGTCCAAAAGAGTATTATTGTGGCGGATTTACTCAAGAGCACATAATGTTTTTCCCACCCCTGAGAATAGAGTGTCGAGTAAAAGAGAATGGCGCTCGACCATGGCAATGTTTGACAGAAATGCAAACCAAAGAATATCGATCAGAAAGAGAGAGAGTGAGAAGTATGAAGAATGCCTCCTAAAACTCTAGGCGAGCCAAGACCCAAAGAAAACGTCTGCATGCGTCCTTCTTGGGTGTTTCTACAAGACACAGAGGACAAGGTGGTGAGGAGTTATTGCCATCCAAACACAAACAGAAAAGAGTCATTCCTTCCCCGACATTTTCATTACACAATCGCGACTTAAAGGTTTATATTAATATCGGCAATAATTTTTAATTCAATTCCTTATTCCAAGGTGCGCTTAAGAGTTAAATACGTGACCTTCAAAAGGAGGACGATGATACTCTTTTTAAGTTGACTTGTTTCGCTCTTACACCAAAGTTGAAGTCAATTACTTGTTTTTAAAATTATTTAATTAAGTGCGATAATATCACAAGGTTACGACTACCACGCTAGCAACCTTACACCAAACTTGTGACTTGATGGTAATTTGGTTCTTTTATAGACTGCGGCCTCTCCTTGATGATAATTCCCTTTCCTTCAAGATGTTGACGCTTCTACATCCACTTGGTAAAGAAATAGGGTTAGACCGTTCTCTGTTTTCTTTAAAAAAAAAAAAACACATCAACACATTCACATATATATACATATAAAGAAATCATTCATAATTGCAGTTATATCAAATAAATTAAGAATTCTATTCCCAATTTTCACATTCTCATGAAAGGTAGTTGATTACAACTAACATAACGACCTTATTATTATTGCCATAATCTTGTTCAAAACAAAAGGGATGTAACACAATGAAACCCTATATGACTGTGGGACAAAAAGTCATCCCAATGTTCAAATGCTGATTTGTGAGCATTAAGATAAATATTGCAGACAATGGTCCTAATGCCTCGAGTGCTTTTCCATTGTGGAAATCAACCTGTAGAGTTTGATTAGGATGAGTTGTTCTTTGTTCACATTTGCAATAAAGTAGAAGATTGCAGTCATGTGCATTTTGTACAGTTATGTTTGATAGAACTTTTTTGTTTTGATAGAGTTTATAAAAAATAGTGCGATGGTCTATTGTTAGTATGTTGCAGTATTGTTTTGTTTTAAACTTCTGCATATATACAGATGGTTTTCCAACCAAGATTATAGCTACAATGGTGATTTTATTTTTTTTAAATATGCCTTTTGGGAGTTTTTTTTTTAATTGCGTTGCTTATCTATGATATTTACAGGGACTTATTAGCTGATGGATTTTCTTTAAGTGGACTTGCAAGTCTACAATCAGTCAGCAATCCTATCTCACGCCTGAAAACAAGATTTACTTGCTGTTAAACCATATTCAGGTCCCCCAAAAATCAGTTACACCGCGGGAAATGTTATGGAGTGGATATTTAGCCAATAGCCTATATTTTGAAGCAGCTTTCACCGGGAAAGTTGCCTCAAAGACAACTTTCAGGCAGTTCAAACATTCCTCGAGTCATGCCTGAAAACAAATTTTAACTCGCAACCAATATTTTCATTTAAAAGGGTGCAAAAGTCTTGTCTCTCTTCTAATCTCTTAATAATAAAAAGCTGCAAAAATCTTGTCTCACATCTAATCTCTCTTAATGAATATGAACCATGGTGACAACCAAAAGAGGCAGCTCAGAAAAAATATTGTGTATTTGATTGCATTAATGTCTTTAGATTTGATTTCCCCATTCACAAGTTTTTTCATTAATGCATGTGTTGCTGTCCACAGTCATGCTTTCTCTACCGCCACCCTTAATCCCCGCCCAAAGTGTAGATAAATACACTGGGCTCCTAATGTGTCTTGATCAATCCATCAGTGAGCTTTGGGGTGGAATAGCTGTGGAATTAGGACATTTATATTGCAATCAGAAACGATTACTACCTTCACAAAAACTGTGTTTCTTTTAACTTCATTTTTGGATACCTATTTTCATTCTTATGCTTGATGAATATTGCACCTCTTGGCATTTTCTGATTATAACAAGTGATTAACATATACAATGTTATTCTGCTAACAAAGTACCTGCAGGCTGTTAATGTACTCCTGATATGGGTTCTTTAAGGAACCTTCTATTTGCTGTTCAATGTTGAAACCGATCGACGCCTAGCAAAGTTTGAAACCAGATAATTAAACTTCTATTAAAAAATCAAGCTTTTGAAATATTGCTGGTGTCAAAGATGTCTATAAACAACTTAGCTCTCATATTTTTAGCCCTCAATAAGTGAATATTTGTTTCTAAGAGCATATGTTTTATACATGATAGAAGTGGTATCTTTGGAAGCAGAAGAAGAGCTTGACATCCAGCTTTCTTTCCATACGCCTTGCTTTCAGAAACTCCAGGTGTTGCAAATTTGGCGTGGGTTGCTCTTTTCATCAACTTGATCTATGGCCTTAACAATCTCCTCCAAATTTGCTTACCTGCAGTGTTTTATGGTGTCAATACTGAGATTATTATCCATATGAACACCATGAAAGATTCCAGGCTTGATGCAGGCAATATGTTTGGGCAGCCAATAGCAGCTTAGAAAAACAAAAGTTCCAACAAGAAGCCTATGGCAGCTGTTTAAGTATAGATCTCCTTAAATTCATTTTTCCTATTGAAAATGAGAGAAATTACTTCAGTCATAGAGGAAAGATTAATGAAGCCATGACCCAGTTCGTTGAAGGAAGTTTCAAACATGTGCACGCTGATGAAGACCTTTAGAAAAAATGCAAAGATTAGGAGCATCTGTGAAATTGACCATGAGTGGAAAAATTTAAATCACCTTATTATGTCAATGCATATGCAGTCACAAAACATTGTCATGGCTCATCTTACTATCCAGGGAGATGGTGTCTCTCAAAGAAGTAATAACAACTTCTGTCCGTGCACTCTTGGACTAGAATAACTCCCATGAATGAACTGGTCTGCTTTTGCATAGGAAGCAAATGAAGCATCCCTACTTCCATCTCTAGATTCTTAGATAGCCTCCCTGTGCGAAGTAGTTTTTTCACCCAGCATCAGACAACTTTCCTGTTGTGACCTAATTCACACCTCGCCCCATTGCAAATGGGGACCCTCATATTTTGCTTTTTAGGGTTTTGTCGTTGCGTCTTGGTTTTCTTCTGGTCTCCGTTTGGGGTTTTGAGTCTGAATTTTGAAAGGTCACCCGAGTCAAGCAAATGAGTTTTAGCCTGGATCACTGTGCAAACGTCGCCATCACGCTTAGGAGGCCTGGGAGACGAAGATCGACTGTCATTTCAGTCAATTCCGACACCTCCCAGTTTTTTAGGGTTTTTCACTTGGCCCCCTATTTTTTAGGACCTACTTTTTTGGCACTTTTGGGCAATTCTGAGATCCCTATTTTTTAGGGTCTATTTTTGGAAAGTTGCTATTTTTGGAAAATTTCTATTTTTAGAAAGTTTCTATATTTAGAAAGGTCACGAGTTTCAAAAATCCACTCAGAAGTTCGAAAAGATCAATGAAACTCTTGAAAATGGATTTGAAAATTTTTGAATTCATCACGAAATTCTGGAAAAAGTTAAAAATCTGGAAAAATTTGCTTGAAAATCACAGAAAATGGTGATTAATCTAGAAAAATCAGTCATCGAATCATCAAAATCTGATAAAAATCTGAGAAATTCGTTTAGAAATCTGAGAGACACATGAAGAATCTAGAAATTCATGAAGAAATATGAGCGGATCATCGATAAAATCTGAGTAATCATGGAAATTTTCCTAAGTTTGGATTCATGGAGCTCAACTAGCATGGAGAAAATGAGTCAAAAGAGCTTCAGCCTAAAAGAAATGGCCCATGATATGAAGAGAAAGAAAAGACAATGGTAAACAAGTCAATGAAGTCTGCCCTTCAATGGCCAGCTACAGATCAAGGTCTACCCATGTCCATGTGTGAAATGGCAATGAATATGATGAAGTCCGCCCTTAGCAAAATGAGGAGTGGCTGGGAGATGTAGTAAGTCCACCTTGGTGAAATGAAGAAGATGGCAAGCCACAAGCCCAACTCCGCCCTTGAGTGGCCAAACATTGAGTAAAGTATTCCTTGAGCTAAAAGATAAGTGAGAAGAGAGGAGACAAAGTCCACCCCAGGTCAGAAAGAATAAATGGCAATAAAAGTGGCCAAGTCTGCCTTGAATGGCAAAACATCTAATGAAGTCCACCTTGAGCTAGAAGGGAGGTGGCATGAAAGGTAATAAAGTCCGCCATCCAATGGAAAGAGGAGAATGAAAGTCCGCCTTAGGAAATGTTGAGATGGCAAAACATTTAAGTCCACCCAACAACATAAAGGAAATGGCCTAACATTTAATGAAGTCCGCTCCAAAAGATGGCTAGAGAAGTGCTAAAGTCCGCCCTTAGACATAAATCAAGGAAAAAGATGGCATGATAAGTGATGAAGTCCGCTTCAAGGTGGCAAAGAAAAGAGACAAAGTTAAGATGGCATGAAAGGTAATAAAGTCCGCCTTAAGAAATAGCTAGAAGATGTGTGAAGTCCACCATGTCTATAGAAGTGTGAAAATTGGAAATTTTCGCCTAAGTCCAAAATGTCTAAAAAAGAAAATCATGCCAAACCATACCAGATGACGAAAGGAAATAAATTTTGGCCAAATAACTTCGGACAATTAAAAATCATGGCAAAATAATTTTGGACGATTGAAAGTTATGGCAAAACAATTTGGAAGAAAGAAAATTCGCCTAAGGCAAATAAAAATTTGAAAAAATCAAATTGCCTTAGACAAAAATAATTTGCCATAAAAACGAATGGGTTGGAAATAATACATGAAATAATTATTTTAATTATTTTAATTGTTTATTTTCCAACACCCAAAGAGATAAGTCTTGAAAAGTCGAAATTGGAAAAAAGATAAAAGAGCTTTATTGAACTGGTGACGAATTTGGAAACTTTCCCGGATGTTATCTTTAAGGATAAAACTTGCCACTCGAAAGCTGAGTAAAAGACAAGTTAAAACTCAAATTCGAAGGAAACATTTGAAATTTGCTAATTGGATCGATTTTCTCACCTTATAATTGATTTCACTTCTCATTTTTACAATCATTCGTTTTCGAAAGGAAAGTGTGAGAAGAAATTTGTCTAAGGCAAAGTGAGAAAAGTCTGCAGTGAAGAAGCAAATTTTTGCCAGCTTGCATTGTGATCATTATCATTTCTTTCAGAAGATCCAGGCAGATTTACTTTGTCCACTTCATTTTGACATGAAACTTCATCATTTATTTTCTTTCCAGCTTGATTTTTTCGTGAAGTCTAATTTGACAACTAGCTGGAATATATTACAAAGTGATTTAAATTTCGAATTCTAAATATTTTCTTTGCCTTTTCATTGCAGATTTATTTTCGAAGCGGTAAAGATGAAGTTTGCCAGCAAAGGCGTGCAAATGCAGTCAAAGATCAAGTCCAAGTGGGAGCACGTTGTGGACACTAATCTTGGCCACGTCGACATTGAGGACTTCAGGAAGAGAATGTATGGAAGAGATGGACGTCTACCTTCGCCAATTGCTATAAGAATGATGCGCAATGGGATTGTTCAAGCAGCTGGATTTCCGCCAGCAAAGGAGTGTCCGGAACTAATGGTGGAATGCGCACTGCACTACAATGAATGAGAAAGGCAGATAGAAGCTCCTGACGGAAGAGTCCTTGCCTACTTGTCTGAGCCAGCTATCCAAGAAACTTTCGGAATCCCAGTCTACAACCGAACGTCCTATCGCACCAAGGAGGAAGCACTCAAGCTTTACCAGAGCCAGCAGGATCTCTATGCGTCCAACATAAACAAGAATTGGTTACTGAAGCTCAAGCCTACTGCAGGAAAGATGCCGAAAAAATTGGTCAGAACGCATTTTAAAGAGGAGTATGGCGACATTGTCTTGCTGCTAAACAGGATAGTAGGCAACCCCCATGGTGCACCATTCGAGAACTGGATGTATTATTTCGTGGATGAAATAATTACTGGAGTCAAGATGTTCAATTGGTCTAGAATGATCAGTGATAGCCTCCACGAACAGTTGGTCAACCTGGAGGAGACCAAGACATTCCACATGAGCTCTTACGTCATATATTCGCTTGCGAGGTATTACAAGTATTCTGGCTTGATTTGCAAAGGAGTGGTGGGAAATGGTGAAGGACAACTCAAGGCATATGACTGTTATCCGCAGCTGCAACTAAAAGAAAAGACACATTTCCAACGAGCTCATGATGCCTTTTTGATGTACATCACTCGGCTCCTGCAAGGCGGAACGCATCAGAGACTCACCCATGAGGCCAAGAGTTTGATCAGCCGATATGGATCGTGGTTTATTCAATTTCCTAAGTTCACGTACATCAGGATCCAGGGATTCTCCAGAAATCCTTATAGACTGCTCATCTATCCAACCAACAAAATGGTTTTGCTAGAAGTGCTGAGGCAATTAGAGGCGTACCAAAGTATTCAAAGGCCAAAACAAAAGGCAACTGTCACCTTTCCTTTCTTCATCGGCAACATGGAGGAATTGTGTCCAACAGCACAAGCAGCGGAGATTGCTTGACTGGAGATCCAGAATTATCCGTTCCTGTCATACAAGTTCAGAAATAATTTCGATCCACTCCATCACATCAAAACTGTGGACGGAGAGAGATACAAACATCGAGTGGACTTAGAGGACTTCTGGGCTAATGCAGCCGATGAATATGACGTGAGGAGGAGGCTGTGGTCAAGATTGCCACTAAGCATGATAAGGGCAACCGAGCTTTTCAAAGTGCCTGATCAACTACAGGATGATGGAGTCTATTTGCAGCCAGGCTTCAATGAAAATGAGCCACTCCCCCCTATGAGATGGTTTGAGCCTGAGATGGGCGACCTGGCGACACTCATGCGGCCCGTTTTCAAGTATTCTCAATGGTGGATAGATCGGTAGGTAGAAACTTTAAGGGCGAGGAATGTGCAATTCACCTATGAGTTAATGGGCGATACAGAGTCCTGTTCTTCAAATGCTGGTGCCTCTCGTGGAGATGGACAAACAGATGCTGCCAACTTGAAGAAGAGAAAAGAAATTGGCAAATCTACAAAACAGGACAAAATGATAGATGAAGGACCTTCTCGAAAGAAGCACAAGTCCAGACCTCTTCAATCGGCCACTTCCAGAAATATAGAAGAAATACTCGCCATGGATAGAGAATCTTTGGAAAATATCAGGATTCCTTCCCTCGCCGGAGATGTGGAGCCAATGCAGCTGGAAGACGATGCTCAACCTTCTCCTGCAGGCACTGAGATCCTAGAATCAGATAATGATACAGATATTATGGAAGAAGAATTCGAGGAAGGAATGATTTCCACCCTCAAAGGGATCCAGGATGACCCATCTGTGCAGGAGATTCCAAATGTGCAAGAACTCCATAATATGTCAGAGACGCAGGAAGAGCAAGAAGTGCAGGACATTGAAGAAGTCCAAGGTCAACAAGAGGACGAAATTGAGCAGCCAACCATCCCAGAGTGGCTAAAAGAAAGATTGAAAAGAAAGGCGCCAGCGGAGGTACCTGAGGAAGAAGATGATGACACGGATTTCTTGGCAAGGCTAGAGCAAGTTGCCCCGAAAAAGAAGGCCAAGAAATTTTCCACTATCCAAAGGGATGAGGCTGGCAACC
Organism: Sequoia sempervirens; assembly: GCA_007258455.2. Classification (NCBI taxonomy): domain Eukaryota; kingdom Viridiplantae; phylum Streptophyta; class Pinopsida; order Cupressales; family Cupressaceae; genus Sequoia; species Sequoia sempervirens. The sequence continues at coordinate 3,358 of VDFB02362325.1, read as the reverse complement.
GCACATTACAAGTTGCAATACCCACAGTTGACAAGTTCCAAGATGAGATTGCCCCGGAGGAATACGCCATCAAGACAATTGACATGGGTCCGACAACAAAAGGGCAGGAGATTGAGGACTTGGACAATTCCGTGGCCACCATTAAATCCAGGTTGGAAAAGGAAGTGGCGAAGAAAAAAGAATATAAAAAAGAAATTGAGCGCCTAAAAGACTACATCCAGCACCTGACCAAGCCACTGAATGAAGGTGACCAAGCAGCGCTTCTACCTCCAAATTCTTCGCAAGAACCAGTTAGAAATTTTGAAGAAGAATTGACTACGGTGAAAGAAGCTAAGGGTTGGATGGATGAAAGGAAAGAAGAGGCGTTGGCATTCGCGAAGAGACTTGCATGTGTGTATGAGCAGGTTTCCTTTTTGCTGTCACGAGTTGCAGACTTAGCAGAATCTTGGGGTAGCCTCGAAGACATTCAGAATAGGATTATCCCATGCATTCGAGAATTGAAAGGCATCTTGAAGCAAAGGTTGATTGATGACGGGATCATTGAGGCTGGAGCTGCATATGATTTCAGTGGATGGTATTATGCTCTGATTTCACGGAGAGGAGTCCTGGAAAAGGTAAAACAGGATAGCGCCAGAGTTGAAGAACAGGCGAAAGAGATTCGGAGTAAAATTTACCAGATGGCTACCGATATGCTCGACAAAGATGTTGTCCGGAAGAAACATTTGCGGCCAAAGAATTTAAAAGAACAAGTACAGAAAATTTTCTCCACCATCTTCGGGCCACTCATGAAAGAAAACTTCACCAGGGTCTTCAACTTCATGACCATCAGAAATTCTTTCTTGCTACAGGAACTAGAATGGGCGACCACTTTTGCAGGATGTGCCGAGAGCTTGGATTTGCAGGAGTACAACGTCAACGCGCTGCCGAACATTGCCATGGAGGAGGTCAGCTCGATCGTGTCCAGGTTCGCCGAACACAACGCCGCACAAATGGATAAGGATGCCACTCCAGATGTCTAGGGTTTTCTCCAGTTAACTGGCTGATATTTTGGAAACCCTAATTAGGGTTTAGTCATGTTTAATCTGGGCCATTGATCTCATTTCAATCTCGGCCGTTCATTGTAATTCTGAAATATTATATAAACCCCCCCTCGCTCTCTTTCATTTCATTAGAGATTAGAAATTAGAAAATTAGAGAATTAGATCAGAGGAAGAACTAGAATTCATTCAAGAGAATTAGATTGTAGAAAATATAAGAGAGTTTATGAGATTGTTGTGAAAACACTATTTTGATAATAAAGCTCAAAAGCATGAGGTGCCTTGAATCCTTGATTGTCAAATAGTTGCATGGTCGCATATTTTCTTTCTCATTTAGTAAATTTGAATTAGAATGTATGTTAAAAGAATGATGGATTGATAACGGAGACTAGTGAAACCCAACTCATACTTTCTTTGAGTGGATGCTTTTCACTCAATGTGCAAAGTTAGACTGAGCTTTTTTCGTGGATGCTTAACTTCTGTTTGGATAGTTATTGTTCGATTTGATGGTAATTATTCATTACATGAAAATCATAAGCACATTCCCAGAAGATTGCACTTGCTCTGTGTAGTTGTCGTATAACGTGGCGAAGCAAAGTATTGTTTATGTGGTTTTATTTAATCTTCGTCGTCTCTTGATTTCTTAGGAATAGCATAGGATCTCTAAAACCCTTAATCTTTTTTACTTTTTTTTATAAAATCAAAAATCCAAAATGATACTGTATTCATGATTCTGCTTTCCAGAGTAGTTCACAAAAGTAAGTCCCCTTGTCATAACCAGCAAATCACATCAAAACCACAGAGTTCATCTGCATTCATCTTAAACATTGGAATTACCATATGATCTTACTTGCAATCTTAGCATAAAAGGTAGTTTTTCAAGAGGGGATAGAGCGTCTTGGACACTTTATTCTAGTAAATGTTTGTTGTGTCACAAAACACGCATCAACATTTCCCTTACAGCTGCTACTTCAATCTATTCGTGACGAAGGAGACTTGGAAGACATGCAGCTCCCAATGTGGGACATATGCATGCATTTGAATATTGTAAAGTGTTTTTTATTAACTCAACTGTGCAGGGATGTGGCCTTCTACGATAGGCTTGTACTCTTCAGCAGGGCCAATTTAATGTATAATTCAGATTTCTCTGCCTTTCAATTTTCCATCGACAGGTGTTCGTCTTTTTTTCGTTCCATGGAATATATTAAACATATTCTTTATTCCTGTATGTAAACCTTGGATTCTTTCATGTGTTTGATTTATTCTGTCCATCTGTAACGATAATATTCTCTAAAACGATAAACCTACATCCAAAAGAATTGGAGACTAGAACATCATTACTGTGCGCTCTAATAATTAAATGAAATTCCTTCTCAAATTCTGAATTGAACTAAACTATAAAACAATGGTGACTTAATGATTTATGAGTTGATAACAGAGTTACCTATGTAAATCAAAGGTATTTTCTCAGCCCAATTTTTCTCAATAAATCTCCACACCAACAGGTTAATGAATAACCACAATCACATGGCAGATATTATTCCGGCATCCTGCATTTATTTATACTTCGTATGTGTTTGTTAGATACCCACCAGTTTCATCAAACAGGTTTTCAAGAGTTGGAGTGCATGAACTCTCAAATCATTCTGGCTATACATTCTTTATCTTTCAGACATTTTTGCCATCTTTTTAGCTCAATTGTAATAATTGCAAGCTGTACACTTAAACATGTGTTTCTTTGTTTTTTTTCAACCTGCTTGGGTAAACAAACTGTAGCTTTAACTGAAAGCCTAACCCCACATGTCTTTTGGGTTGATTTCCTGCACAATTTGGTTCTTACCCAACTCCTCTTTCCCCAATATATAGGCATATATGGATATGTGTGTACATTTTTTGGTTATAAATTGAAATAAAAACCGAAAAAGCATCCCATAATTGATGGTGACTTTTTGTACTTAGGGTGGAGGTAGATTGGGGAAAGTTCAAGTTTATTAGCAAGTTGAGTCTTGAGATCAAAACCAGTGTTGCAAAATGTGATCAATATAGAAGGTAAATATAAACAATCTTTTAGCAGTATTTTACGTCACATGTACCAAATTGGTGTCTTGGACCAGATGACCCAAAAACTACCTTTACCTTTAATTTGTTGATATATACATAGCATTCTGGAGCTCAGATCCTATTTTTTGGGTTTGGTAAACTTGTGGGGAGGATGTGAACAACCTACGATTTGGCATGGGCTATGCTTGGATAACATTCTTTAATTAAAACAGTTAAATATTCGAGGATGGTATGCCTGCGATGGATTATTTAGCCCTTTT
>VDFB02362324.1:0-41053 GCA_007258455.2 Sequoia sempervirens | reverse complement strand
GGCTATGTGTAGATTTTAGGAATCTGAACAGACCTTTAGAAAAAGACAACTACTCACTCCCTTCACTGGACGAAGTCTTGCAGATTGTCAACGGGTCTCAGATGATATCATTCTTGGATGGTTATTCTGGATACAATCAGGTGATGGTTAACTGTGAAGATAGAATGAAGACAACCTTCACCACTAAATGGGGAGCATTTGCTTATAGAAGAATGCCATTTGGTCTGATAAATGTTGGAGAAAATTTCTAGCGTGCCATGGACATGGCATTCAAAGATTTGATTGGTAAATGCATCATCGTTTACATGGATGACCTGATAGTATTCTTTAAAAATAGACTGAACCATGCTGCAGACTTAGCTAATGTTCTTGAAAGGTGTATTTAGTATGGTGTCTCGTTGAATCCTAAAAAGTGTGTGTTTGAGGTTTCTGAAGGGAAACTTTTGGGACACATAATCTTGGAAAGAGGAATATCGATCGATCTAGACTAAGTTGAGTCCATTCTGAAGATAACCAGGCTAGGGAGCAAGAAGGAGATGAGATCTTTCTTTGGAAAGATAAACTTTGTGAAGAAGTTTATCACAGGTTTTGCAGAAATTGTAAAACCATTGAATGAAATGATGAAGAAAGATGTTGTAATAGAATGGAGTAATAAGGCAAAGGCCGCATTTTCTCAAGTCAAATGATCCATTTCGGAAGCGTCAGTCCTCACCAGCCCTGACTACTTGAAGCCATTCTATATTTATTCTTTTCCTTCTGAACATTCCAGTGCAGCCATCCTAACTCAACGAAGAGAAGAGGGAGAGGATAGGCCAATTGCTTTCATGAGTTCTCCATTTAAGAATGCTGAAGTTAAGTACCCACCTCTTGAAAAATAAGCTTTTGTGCTAGTTAGGGCTGTCAAGAAGTTCAGGCACTACATCCTATGAAGTCAGATTATTGCTATAGTTCCTGATGCAGTTGTGAAGTCTTTACTTATGCAGAGCGAGCTGAGGGAACGAAGGGGGAAATGGATGGCCATTTTGCAAGAGTTCGATCTGGAGATACGGCCTATGAAACTTGTCCAAGGTTTGGGCCTATCTAAATCCATAGTTGATGCTGGCGAGAACATTATTTTCCAGCAATACACAACACATTCCTTTTCCAACGACCCTTGGTATGCCAATATCATCTATTTCATGCTCAACAATCAGTGCCCAGAGGAAATGAATACAACTCAGAGGAGAGTGCTCAGAATGAAAAGCTCTCATTATATGCTCAAAGGAGGATTGTTGTACAGGAAGAATTTCGAGGGGGTGTACCTGCGATGCCTTGATCGGCAAGAGGCTAAGCATGTAATTACTGAATTTCATGGGAAACATGGCATAGGTCATGGGTCTGCAGATTCGTTAGCACATCAGATCCTCATATCGAGTTACTATTGGTTGTGTGTGTTCAAAAATGCCCATCAATATGCAAGAACATGTCACATATTCCAAATTTCTGCATCAAAAGAATGCCATCCAGCTATGCCATTGCAGCCTATTTATGAGGTAAGACCATTTGACCAATGGGCACTGGACTTTATTGGGGTAATTAACCCAAATTATTTTGCAGGACACAAATTTATTTTGACTGCCACCAATTACTGCACAAGATGGATAGAAGCTATACCTTGCAAGAACAACACGATAGAGGTAGTAATCAAGTTCCTCACTGAATGCATCACAACTAGGTTTGGAGTACCCTTCGCATTGGTATGTGACAATGGCTCTTCCTTTTCTTCTGCTGAGTTCATTTTGTGGGCTTATGATCACAAACTTGTCTTAAAATATTCTTCAAACTATTACCCACAAGGAAATAGAGTTGCAGAATCAACCAATAAGAATCTCTTAGGGGTAATTAAAAAATTGTTAGAGAACAATCCTAGGGACTGGAATACCTAGCTAAGATTTGCATTATGGGTAGATAGGACTAGGATCAAGGCTGCTTTAAAGACTTTACCATTTAAGCTAGTGTATGGCCAAGAGCCTGTGTTCCCTATTCACTTGCAAATACCTATCCTTGAGTTCATGCAGAAACTCTACTATAGTGAAGATATGATTGAAGTAAGATTAGCTACCTTGTTGAAATTAGAAGAGCAGAGGGATGTCGCCTTGCAACAATTCTTTAGACACCAGGTTGTTGTCAAACGTTGGTTTGATAAAAGATCCAAAATCAAGGCTTTCAGAATATCAGACCTTGTGCTGCTATGGGATAAAGCTAATGAAAAGAAGGGCAACCACTAGAAATTTGATAAGCTCTGGTTGGGTCCCTATCAAATTGCTGAAATCCTAGGAGAAAATACTTTCTGGCTGAGTAGTTTAACTGGAGAACCTGTTCCTTTGCCTATCAATGGAAAATTTCTTAAACATTATTTTGAGTCGTAAAGTTTGGTATTTTTGTTGGCCTGTGCATTTATGTAAATAATTGGTTTTTTTGTTTGTAAATAGTTTTGATGTTTGTTTGTTTGTTCTTTCTTTCTATCCTTTTGTTTCCTTTGTTGTTCTTGTGTGTCTGTTTCATTTTGTTCTTTGGGGTTTATCTGTTCTTTCCTTCTTGAAATGGTGGGTTGTTATCTGAAGTATACTTTGGTTATTAGGAGAGAAGTTGGTTTAGGTATTCTTAGGTTTTCTGATTGGGTGATTTTTTCCTAAATTCATTGTTTTATGCCCATTGTCAATAAGAGTTGTGGAAAGTCTTGAAAACAAGGTGCAAAGTAAACAATCTTCATTCACTACCTTTGAATCTGTCACAAATCACCAAGATCATCTCCTTTTTGTAATGGTATATTTGTCCTAGGGTGATAGTGTTGTAAGATTTGAGTGAAAAATTCGATTCCTAGATGCTGTTATGAGGTCCATAGTAGTTTTCAACCCAGAACAGATGTTAAACATTTGACATATTCAAAAAAAATTGAATGAAATATCTAAAACTTTGAGAGAAAAAAGAAAAGAAAAGAGAGAACTATCTAAAAGGAAGAGAAGATTCAATATGAATGGGTGATTCCAGTATCTCTACTGGGGCTATGGACGCTTGACTAGCAATAGAGAAATGCTATGAGAAAACTAGAGGTATTTCCATCGGGGCTATGGACGCATGACTGGCAGCGGAGCAATGCCCAGGATATCATTGCACAACAACTAAAGGAAATCAACTCATGTAGTTCAAATCTTGCACATTGTTGTTCAAAAGATGAGGAAAACTTTATAAAAGGATGATGCACCATCAAGCACACACATAGATTTAGGGTTAGTCATAATTGATTTGAATTTGAGATTCTAGGTCAGCCTTGGTTGTTAAAACTGACCCAACTGGAGTTGTGATGTTCATAAACCAGGAGTTCTGGGTAGCTGAATCCTTCAGTTTCTTGAAAATGGTTAAACCATTTTTCCAGCAGAGTCACCATTTGTTATGCCTTGCATAACCACCCCATTTTATTCTAGAACAAAACGGGTCCCCCTTTTTCTTTTGTTTTCTTCACCTTTGGTTGTCCGGTTTGGTCTTAGGAGTTCTCTTGCTTTCCTCTTGAGTTTTTCTTTTGTTCTATGAAATTTTGGTTCTGCCTCAACCAGAGTTGGGTTCCTTTTGTTAAAATTGATGAAATTATGAAAAATGATATATTTTATATGCTTCTGAGGATTAATGGATACCTTGTTTTGCAGGATTAAATCATACACCTGATGATATTTCTTAAGGAACTCAGTTGGAAAGCATACCTCAATCAAGATTGGAATAAAATTCCTCTAAGGAGAAAGTTGGTGAGACCCTCCAGATGTCTTGCTGACTAGCAGTGGTACTGTTCATTTGAAATATACTGCTCGGCTAAACGTTTTAATCGCTATGGGTTTTCATATATATCACCAACCAAAAGAAGTCTCACCGACCATTGCACACAAGGCTAGCATCGCCAAAAGAATTTGGGTTCAGGGAGAAGTCTTCCCAACAAATAGAAATCTCGATGACAGGGGGTAGCATTGGCATGAAGTCTTTCCGACCAAGCGAAGTCTCACCGAAAGGATGGTGCCTTCAGTATAGGGTTGTGGCTTCGGGGTAAGGTCTCACCGATGGGGTGAGGTCTCGCCGAAGTGGGATGATTTCAGGGAGATTTCCTACCAATATGGGGGAGTCTCGCCGAAAGATTTGAGTTTGGCAAGATGTTTGGCTGAAGGGGTAAAGTCTTCCCGACCAAGCAGAGTCTCGCTAAAAGATGAAGGCCTCGGGGAGAAGTCTCGCTGACTGATGAATGTCTCGCTGAAGGTTATTCCTTCGGTGTAATCTCTTGCTGACCGAGGGACTCTTGCCAATAGTGGTTCACAAGGTTGAGCTTGGGGAGACCACGAGCAAAATATTTGAGCTTGGTATGATGTCTTGTCGACTGCTAGAGGTCTCGGCGAAAGAAAGGTTGCTTGGGGAGAAGTCTTCCCGACTTGCCAAAGTCTCACCGAAAGGTGGGGGCTTCACTGTAACATCTTGCTGAACGAGGAGAGTCTTGCCAACATGGAATGATATCGATATAATCTCTTGCCGACCGGATGGGGTCTCCCTGAAATGAAATAAGCTCACCAAAAGGAGGCATCATCGCTATGAGGTCTGGTCGAATGATCGTGGTCTCACCGACAAAGGAAGGGGTCGGTATAATGTCTTACCAACAAATGGTGGTTTTTTCGAAGGAAGTTGAGCTCGGCATGATATCTCGCTGATGATGGTATGTCTCGCCGAAGGTCTTGTGGCTTCGCTACGATATCTGGCCGACTAAGAGAGTCTTGCCAATGGAAAAGGGGTATCAGTATAACTCTTAGCACTCGCTATGACCTCTTGCCGATAGTGATTGTCTTGCCAATTTTATTTTGTGATATTGATATAACTTTTGCATTCGATATGAGGTCTCACTGACAATTGTATGCTATGCCGATTGCTGCTGAGAAGCATAATCACATCAGAGAGACACTGCTAGTGTCTCACCGACATGCGATTCTGTTTGAAGAATCTTTTGACCCTTTTGGAAATCCTACGTGGAGCATGTTCAACCAATCATAAGAAGCTAAAGGTGAACCATTGGCCATTTGATTGATTGACTACCCCTGTGAGGAAGATCAACAGAATGTGAGTGGCATGGGTCGACTCGGTGAAGCAATGGTGTTTGGATCTAATAGGTGAGGTCAGATGCTGCTTCTCAAAGATGGTCAACTTGCAGAAAGATCTTGAGCACCAGAAAGTCGAAAGGAAGAAAAGGCCACGAGTCTCATGTGACAATTGGGAGCTCTACTGGAAAAAGGTAGATCACCATTTATGGCTATACTCTAGGGCATTCAAATCAAATCTGATGGAAGTTCGAGGACGGACACGGAGGCTGAGAGTTAAGGCGATCATTCCAAAATATCTAAAGGCTTCTCCTGAGGGCGATCCTTCACCAACATGGACACAGGGATGCACATTGAATGCAACATTAACTTCATTCCAAAATGATCTGAGGGTCGACCCTTCTGAAGTGGGATATTTTTGTAAACCCTAAAACAGGGGCTGACTTTCTTTTTGGCACGTTCTGTATATATGGCATTTTGGCCTCTTTTGAAAAGGGAGAGGGATTTTTCAGAACCCAGTAGCAGTAGAGAAACTTAAGAGGAGTAGTAGAATAGGAGTTAGATTCGATAGAAGGTAGTGATGTATCTTTCAAGTTTTCTTAGTATAGATGGAAATAGTCTGAAGACATAGGTTTTTTGTACACTGGTGATTGTGCCAGATTTGTAAATGTTGCTTATCTGTTTCACTAATAGTAGAAGCAACCAGATTTAAATCTACTTCATGTTGTGTTCCAAAATGGTATTTATCTTGGGTTAATCATTCGATTTGAGAATCTTTCAAGGAATGAAATCTTATTTTATGTTTTGTCTAAATGGTGATTTAAAATCTGTTGTTGAAGTTAGCACTGTGAATGATTGAAACTATGTGTTAATCACAAGTTAATTTTGTTCTGTAGTTTTAGTTAGCAATTCCTTGAAAGGTAACAAGTTTGGTTAAGTTGGATGAATTATTATTCTCTTCAGTTCCAAAGCTTTGATCTATCTTTTAAAGTTTCTTTAAAAAACCCAATTAAAATAGGTTTGAATTTATGTTTGATCTTAGAACAATCCAAAAGCTCAACACCAGCAGGCCCCTTGAACATTATAGCTCACATCAACCATTGAGTGAAATCAGCACAATTGAGAACCAATTACCAAGACCTTGGGAGTTAGATATCCATGCGTTATTCTTTCTCTTTCAAGAGAGCAGAATAGTAATATTCTGCTTAACTATTGTTGTGCTCATCCGAACCATCAACAGTTAGGATGCCCCCAAGCTAGACGCAAAAAGGTGAATGGAACAAGTCTAGTCGAGCTACCCCCAGGATAGACATGAAGGAATCCATTCGGGATAGAGACTTTCAAAGAAGGGTCCCTTTTCCACCGTGAGGAAGAAGGGGGGTTCGCTCAAGGGACACAAAGTTCAAAAGACACTATTATTCTTAGAGCAATCTACCATTAAGGAATCCTTTCGAAAGATGTTTACTTCATCAAGGAATTCAAAAGGAAGGATATGCCCCCATACAAGGGGAAATAAAAGTTGTTCCCGCTTCAGAGAAAAGTCCTTAAGTCCTTTCTTTATGAACCCGTGATGAAGGAAACACATTTTGTTAGGGTTCCAAGTTGAGAATACGATTCTAAGGAAACGTTTGTAAAGACTTTCAAGAGAAGATTCATTGGCAATGAATGCATTTTCTGAAAGTCAAAGTGTTAAAGAAAGGCGTTGTCACACATGAAAGGGAAAACTCAAGCAAAGAAGAGAAAAAGCTAAAGAAAGAAAAAATAGAAAAAACACAAACAAAGAACACAAGGGTAGCCTAATATTTTGGGGTCAGAATTGCTCATAGATATATATGTATGTATAATAATTGTATATAAATGAACTATCATCAACCCCTTACTATATCAGGCCATGTGAGGAATGCATGAGAAGACAAAGTAAAAATTAAAAAATTGGGTCAACATGGAAGGGAGCCTAAATGCCCCCAATGCTTTGCATCATCCCCAATTTATTGAAAATCAAGCACAAACATGGAAGAATGATGATACAAATAGAAGAAGGTTTACAACACAAAAACCACACCTGTATCCAAGCACCAACAAGGGTGATGAGGGTAATCTAGGCACACATAGTACAAGCATGTGGGAACACATCACAAAACACACACACACACACATAAGATCAAGAAAAGGGGCCTCCTCGTAACATTTATTAGACAAGAGGTCATCTGCTTCCCAATCTAAATCCTCATAAGGGGAAGGAGGATGAGCCTATAATGGTAGGATGTTAAGAGGAGGAGCATCCGGCCCTCCCTCAACAAGGGCTAAGGAAGAGGCCCCCTCGAGGTCCTCTCTGTCGAGCTCTTGTGGAGTCAAGGTCAACAATTTCATGAAGATCGCCAACAAGGCTAAGACCTCGTCCATGGAGTTAAACATACACCCCATAGGAGTATGGTGTTTAACCTCAGTGGATGAGACAAGTTGTGTATAAGGTTCATTGCTAAGCTCACCGAATGACTTGGGAGTAGTGAAAAACTTAGGGGAAGCCGATACTGGTTCTGTTATTACGACAAAACAAGTCAACGTGGGGGCACCATGTGGAGAAAGTGGGGTCCTCCTATGTTCTTCATTCCCAGAGGGACCATCCTTCACCTCTCATTTCACCAGAGGAGATGAACTCCCCATGAACGAGGCCAGAGGCATGGAGGAAGAGGAGGAAAGAACTGCAGTGGATACAATTGAAGTATTGATCATACCCATGGGCTTTGGGAATGGCTGAATATCTAGAATGGTCATCAAAAAAGGAAGATCCACCGAAGGAGCGATGAACACCTGTACTCATTTAGGGTTAGGTGCATTCATACTCGCAATGGAAGCCAAAAGCAGTATGGAGCCAGATTGAAGAGAAGCAGAAGGAAGAGAGGAAGAAGATGCTGTAGGAGGTCCTGAAGTAGGGGTGGTCATTTCTTCCTCCTTATTTTGCAAGGTGGCCTGCTCAACCAGGAGAGCCTTTTGCAAGTGCTTGCGTTCACATGCAAGGCGGTTTCTATGGATCTTGGAGCTAGAGGCCAGAGTTTACGAAGGGACAAGAGGTTCCTGCTCAACCATAGGAACTTCCACTATGGTCATTTCAGGCAGAGGAACGGGTTCCTATATAGGAGCAGGAGGAATAGGTTGAGGAGTGATAGGCGGAGTCGACTTGAGAGCCTTAGTAGTAGGCCTTAGGAGTAGGATCAGTAGGAGGCCATGGAGGTCAAAATGAGGATTGTCTCTAGGAGACCTTCTTCCTGTCGTACTGAGTGGGTCTAGGCTTCGTCGATAGAATAGGAAGTTCAAAAGTGGGGCGCTTAGGATTTCACTAGGTGGGAACCATAGGGCTCTCCTATAGATGAGGAGCAAGACCCGATGGTACCTCAGCAAAGTGAGAAGAAGCGCTAGATTGACTAGTGGAAGAGGAAGAAGGACGATTGTGAGACTGCTTCTCTTCTTACTTCTTTCGCGTGTTAGTGGTATCACTATCAACATTCAAACAAGCCTTATGTGAGAGAACACAAGGCAAGGGAGGGTTTCTCACTTTCAGCCTTAGATTCCCTTTCTTGTAGTTTTGATATTTTTTGTGCAAAAGGTTCATCCTAAGTAGAAGAGGACCCATGGACGTAGGCCACATGTGGTCCAAGGAGTAGCTACCATGTGCAACCGATGGTCTATAACTGGTGTTGTGGATTAAGTGCACAGAACCTTTGTGGATAAACTTTAGACATTTATGCATGACGGAGGGTACCACATTCATCGCCACTAACCAAGGGATACCCAATTTCACCCTAAAGAGTTCAGATCTAGGAATGATATCAAACATGAGTTTTATGGACTTAGGTCCAACTAAGATCTACATGACAATACTACCCAACGGGGGTACAGAAAGCCCGTCATGTGTGCAGATGAAACTCACAAGAGCATTGTATCCATCCTTGTGCAAAATGTTTATCAACATAATCTCCTCTTTTATTATGTTTACTTGTGACGTTGAATCAACGAGAACACCCGCTATGATGTTTCCATTGATCTGTGTGGGAATGTAAAGAGGAGATGGTTCCTTGTTAAAACCTGTCGATAGGTCCTATGAAGTGAAAGTTATACCAGTACCACTATCCACAGGTTGTGTAGAGGGGATGGGTTGATGCAACAAGGAGGCCATTATGCACACTAGACAACGCTTTCATGGAGTCCCTAAAGGTTGAAAAATAAGATGATGACCCAATTAAGGTTTCATCATGCAATACCTTTGGAACCTCCCAACTATGCCAGCTAGGGGTCGTAGGCTAGGTTGCAAGGTGACAACCTCACAACACTCTTACCTACAACACTCCTAGAGTGCAAGGAAAGGAACTGTCAGGATCACAAGAACAAAACCAAAATGGTTCACGTCAGGCTCACCAAAAATGTAAGAGAGGGGGACCACCGCATGCAAGACCCTAGGTCATAGAGGGTCAAGATGTGAGAGGTTGTCCTAACTTACCTTAGCTAAGTGTAATGTTAGGAAATGAAAGGTGAGAGTAACGAGGACCGTGAGGCCTCTCAGTTACTCTAAAGACCCAAAACATAGGAAGGGGCTAGGTAAGCCAATTTTTAGGTCTAACACTATGCCTTAGAAAGCTCTCTGTCTGAGGATGAAAGTGTGCTCTCTAGATGTTAGCATGCCACGCTGGCATCTCAAAAGTGCATTGGCATCCATATGGCTAGATAATAGTGAGGATGAGGTCAAACCAACAAGACTAGCTAATAGCCCAAATGACTAACTAAAGGGCCAGAATGATGTGATTAAATAAATGAAATGCTCTCTAATATTATAAAGTAAATAAGCAAGAGTAAAGAGAGCAAGGAGGATCTCACCAATGAATTCATTCGCTAGCTGGTCTTCCAAGATGCATGTACTCCTACACACAAAAAGAGAGGAGAATGTTGGGTGGTTGTATCTAGGGGTCTGCCTCAGTCGAACCCCTATTTAGGTGTTCTCACCTCCATGGACAGACTAGGAAACGAGATAAAGGAAAGCAATACAATGAAGAGAAAAAGAGCACTACAAAACAATAAAGTGCTAACTCAACCAAATGATAGAGGAGAGGAGAGGGAAGCTTACCACCTCCACCAAGAGCACTCAAGGTTGCTTGGGGGAGAAAATGAGAGGAGTTCAAGCCTGTGTTGCAATGACGTGATCCCAAACTTACTCTACCAACATGACAGAGTGTTGCTTTGCTGCTATGGAATGCAAGAATGTTGTTTGAAGCTTGAGAATGAAGTCCAAAAGTTGGGAAGAGGATGTGTGAAGATTTTGGAAGCCTACAATGAAGAAATGAAGAGAGAATTTGAAGGAAGAGGGAAGAAAATAGCCATATTCGGGTCGGTCGGCCTAAGGGGGCATTACAAGTTCACCTCCAATGAGAAGAGTAATGCCTCTGCAGGTTTAGCCACAAGAATCTTCCAAGGATGTAAGCACGTCGTTCAGGCATCCCAACAAAAATTCCTCCATCGACACTCAAAGTAGGGACCAAGTGGGATGCAAGCAACAGGATTAGGTGGAATTAAGCTTCTGAATTCAATTTTCTAAGGTGGATAAAGGAAAAAATGGGATTTTCACATGAGGTGCAAATTCACTCTTATACAGTGCTATCTTTTAATCTTCTTTGAAATGATGCTACTTCATAGCACCATCTCAAAGAGGGGGAAAATGTAAACACCTAAATTTGGACACTTATATTTGTCCAAATTTATCCCTTTTCATCTAAATATCCTCTTATTTGTATTAATTAAGTAATATTGATATTATTTAATTAATACCCTTAAATTCCTCTAAATACCTAAGGTATTTGGTTGAATAATTAAATATCTTACCCTTTATTTCTTTCCTTCGAGGAATTAAATAAATAATCCATTTATTTAATTCCCTTTATCTCTCATCCACTCACCTAATCCTAATCCACTTCCTAATTGTATCATTAGGGATGTGCACATTCCTAATTTCATCATTAGGGATGTGCACATTCCTAATCCATAATTAGGATGTGTCACATCCTCCAACTTTTGCAATTTGGCTCATAATCTTCATTAGCCACCTAACCCTCCTCTAATCCCTCATCAACTTGTCTAATCACCCCCTTTAGTCAACTCTTCCCATCCCCCAAGGAGTTTTTAATTCCTTTTATCTTTCCCAAGGAATATTTAATTCCTTTTATCATTCCCAAGCACATTAAAAAATGAATTTTTAATTCCTTTAGTCAACCCTTCATCTCAACCTTTGATCTCTTGTCCTCTTTCAATCTTCGCTGTCCATTTGATCTCCCTAGGTTCAATGGCTAACACTTAGCCATTTTGGCTCTCCTTCTTGCATTCTCTTCACATGCTCAAGCATTCATCCAACCCTAACCCTAAGCACTCATCATCTCCATCTCCATGGCCAAACCCTTGCATCCATAGCCATTTTCATCCATCCTTGCATCCAAATCAAGCTATAACAAGCCATTATGCTACTGAAATCGACATAAAGTACACATATCAAGTGATCAACTAGGGAAAACAACTCCATCAAGCTCAAATGAAGTAAAAATGGGTTTCATTTTATTTTTCAAGTTTGAGTTTCAACTTAATCCCTAGTCTTGAGGTGTTGTTTTGTGTTTTTCTTCCTTTTGCATTTCATTTGTTTTGCATCATTTTGGGTTAGATTTCACACTGCACACACAAAGAATTCAACACCATTGAGCATTAGTGAAACTTGGACATGCCATTAAACTTGCATCTAGATTACTCTGAAATTCCTACAAGATTTAATAGACCTTAAAAAATCCATAAAAGCATAATTGGTCATTTTTTGCTCCAATTATCACCAAATTTGAAACATAGATACCTATTTGGGAATTTACAAGGTGGAGGTCTTATAACCACTAGACACTTAGCCAAATTCTAGATATTTTTTATTTGGGTAAATGACTAATAAAAAAACAAGGGGAAAGACACAACACAAAAGAAAAATGAACTTAAATACCCACATAGATCTCTCAAATTTGTTATTAACATTGGAAAAACAAGGGTGAAAAAAAGTGTCAATGATAACATCAGTGAGCTCTCCTTTAGAGCATAGATCAAGGTCATGAATCTCCACTAGAATAATAAAGGTCTAACTAGGATGGATTGGAAGAGAAAACATTAGAGCTTCATTGGGAAATCTTATAGGAAGTGGTTATAAAGCCATGTTGAATGTTTGTAGAGGTGGGAGCATATTATCGATAGAGAAAATGATCTAACCCCACTTAAAACATCACATAAAAATATAATGAAGGATCAATTAATTATCCTAACTACACCATTTATATTTCCCCACCCATCATGAAACCAAGGCCCTTGTTTACATTCTCTCAATTTATGAAATAGGAGAATGATCATTACCTTTACAATTCTATATCCAATTCATACAAAGATTATTTCCATCAAGCCACAAAAATCGCAATAGAAAGAAGGAAAGAATCACAACATTGGCTCTCCAAAATTTGGTTCAAGTCATTGTGAGGGTGTTTCAATTCTCTACAATTATAAAGCTATGATATATGCATAGAGTTTAAGTTTTGCTTCTTTTGTGGAGTTAAGGGTTCAAAGCAAGGATGAATCTCAAGAACGAGGTTAATACTTCTATTGTCACATGAAGATTCACCTTGCTAAACAAAGGCTCAACATTCCAATGAAACAATGGAAATAAACTCAAGGTATGGGACCTTGCAATTGAGGTTAGATCTCTAGAGAAGGTCAACTTCATATCACAACCAAATGTAACAATACGGTTACAACCCAACATTGGATAACTCTAGACACTAATACAAATCTATCAAACCATAGAAGGAAAAGAGAGAAGAGAATGTTAAAAATTGGAAATATGTGATGCATCAAGATTGAATATGTTTCTTCCTACCCATGATTGTACAGAGTCAAAAAAATCACTAAAGAAGCTAACACAATTCCCTATTTCATCAATTTTACAAGAATGAATGAAGCCTAGGGTCTAAAAGACCATAAAAGAGGTGTAGATTACCCACAATTAGCACTTACAACAAATTAGCACAATCATACAACCTACAAAAATGATAAGAGTTCATGCATGTATAGAGGTATCAAATGTTACATAGGATACAAGCATTGAGAAAAGGTAAAAATAGTGATTTTATTAACATAGAGGAATAAAATCCAATTTATAGTTGTAGAATGTAAAGGTTGTATAAGTTTGCTACAAAAAATTGAGGGAAGAACCCTTACAATGAGCATAAAAGTTCCTTATATTTATACATAGGTCATAGGAGAGAGATAGGGCATATGATTCAGTAAGAAACCCTAGCCAAAAACCCTACAAATCAGGTACAAACATGTGGAACTCAATTACCTAGTTGAAAGCTTTCCATAAAGGACTTGGCACCATAGCCATGCTTCTACATTGATGAATTTTTGGATGAAGAGTAACAACCCCTCAAAATCTATAGCAAAATCATGGCTAGGGCTGGCCATATAACAAAAGGTAGTTTTCAAACAATAACGGAAGCATGGCACTACTTTTTCCACTTGCAATTGTTAAAAAGTACATTTAAAAAAATCCCTATAGCTCAAAGAATCAGATCTAGTAGTTGGGGAAGTCGCTTCAACATTTTAATGGAAAAAATGTGAAAATTTATTGAGTTTTTCCAAAAGTCCCCATGGGGTCCAAAATTTTGAAAAGAACTGGACAACGAGAGTGGGAGTCAAAAATAGATTTAGAATTTTGGAACTTTGTCCAAAAATTCCTTTGAGATCCAAAGTCCCAATGGAACTAAAAAGTAAGAGGAGATGAGAATTGAGAAAAAATCTGGACATTTGGACATTGGTGCACATTTTTGTTCAGGATCTTAAGTCCTAACAGAATGAAAGAGGAAGTGGGTATGAGAATCAAGAACGGATTTTGACATTTGGACCTTGGTGCAAATATTTGTTAGGATGCAAAATCTCGATCAGAATGAAAGAGGGAGTAAGTTCAGGAAGCGGGAATGAACTTGGAAATTTGGATCTTGGTTCAAAAATATGAAGGGGACCTAAAGTTTCGAGAAGAGAAAGGCTATGGGGGTGGGAGTCAGAAACAGATTTGGACTTTATCCAAGTATCCGATTGGAACCTGAAGTTTCGAAAGGATGACAAAGAGGAAGTAGGAATCAAGAACGGAAATGTATATTTAGACTTTATCCAAATGTCTGATCGATACCTGAAGTTTCGAAAGGATAAAAAGGAAGCGAGAATCAGAAATGGAAATGGAAATTTGGACTTTATCCAAGTATCCAATTGGAACCTGAAGTTTCAAAAGGATGAAAAAGAGGAAGTAGGAATCAAGAACGGAAATGTATATTTAGACTTTATCCAAATGTCTAATTGATACCTGAAGTTTCGAAAGGATGAAAAAGGAAGTGAGAATCGGGAATGGAAATGGAAATTTGGACTTTATCCAAATGTCTATTCGAAACTTGAAGTTTCAGAAGGACAAAAATAGGAAGTGGGAATTAGGATGAAAATAGACATTTGGACTTTATCCTAATGTCTGATCGGGACTCAAAGTTCTAAAAGGATGAAAAGAAGTAGGGAATTGGGAATGAAAATGGATATTTTGACTTGGACTTGATCCAAATATCCTCTCGAGACTTGAAACTCCAACATGATCGAAAGAAGAAAGATGGGGGTAGAAAGAAAATGGGAATTTAAACTTGATCCAAATATCCCTTCAGGACTCAACACTCCAACAATGCCTTTTTTGAAGGAAAAGAGGCTTTGGGAATTGGGAACTTACTTGGACATTTGGACTTGGTCCAAATGTTTGTTTGAGACTCAAAACTCTAACAAGACCCTTTTGAGGAAAGAGGGGTATTTAGCCATCTTAGATTTCTCAAATGGGTATTTGACTATAGCTTGGAAAAGGGGTAATACAGTTCTACCAAAGGCACACTTGAGCATGATAAACCATTTAATATTTTTCATATCGATTATAATTGATGGGAAATAAAAAGGGAGCCACAAAGTGATAACAACTTCCATTCTATTTATTCTTCTCTCTCATTAAGTTAAAGATTAAATGCCCATAATTTATGTTTCATATTGAAACTTGAGTTGTAAAAATTTGGATCATTTAGGCTCAATGGAAGATGATACTAGTCTCCAATTCTTTCATCTTATTGAATATCCATTTTCTTATTTTTGTCTAACTATATCTTAAAAGATTGTAGGTACAAGAACACCCAAAAAAAAGGGTACATTTCATCATAGTTATCTAACAACATACATCTAACAAAAATCCAAGGAAAGTAGCTACTTACATTTTAGCACCACACTTCATTACTTCTTACTTCTATTTTTTTAAAATCGCTTTGGTACTTTTTCTTACTTTACTCCATTAATATCTATTAGGAATTTTTGTCAACTAAGTTTTAGCTATTACTTTTCATTAGTCCTAATGAGGATTCCAAAAAACTTGACATTAGCATCCAAATTATGTTTGAATTACAAGGGGGTCTTCTAAAATCATTTACGCTATATTTAATTTTTGAATTATGGGGGTCAATGGAAGAGGATACTCTTTTAATGTTGAAATATTACTCATTGGAGTCACCAATTTTGTTGCAAATGATAATATATGTAATTCATACCATTTTTTATTTAGGAATGTGATGGGTGTGTGTTAGGAGACCAAAAATAGCTCTAGGAAGGTATGAGTTGTTAGAGTAATAGGTTTTTTACTTGATTAATTTAATCATATCGATTAATTAATTAAGTCGCATTTACTTTATTTCACTTAAGCTAGACTTAAGAATCTTTATTTTGCATTATTAAATTAGTCATGTCATCTCGTTCATTATGATCTTGACACTTGTCACATGCTAATTTAATCCTCATCCTAGGGTTCTCACTTTAGGGTTTTGATCTCCTTTCTTAAGGATTGATCTCTTTGTAATTATTATCCTCTCCGATACTCATGGGAAATATCTAAAGCTTTCATATCTTCTTGAAAGTCTCTTTTGTAGCTTTTTCTTGTTGATGAATATTGCACATATTTGTTTGCAGGTCTCTTGCATCTAGGAAGGTGTCTTTGTTTGTTGTTTGCTCCTATGGCTCGTGGTTTTGTGCTTGTTTCACAATTCTAACATGGTATTAGAGTGTGGATTTAGCGAACCCCTTCTCAATTTATGAGGGTTTTTTCTTCAACAAGGGTTGTAGCTTCAGATCTGAATCCCCTTTGCTTTCTTTGCAAATTTTGGAGGTGGGTATTTTTCAATACATTTTTGTGTGAAAAGAACCTCGTCGTTGGATCCAAAGCTGTTGAGAAAGTCAAATTTGACTTTTGTTTCGCCTGATTTTGATTCCTGATGCCAAATCTACAAGGTTTTGAAGTGATTGCTCTTTTTCTGGATCTGGAGGGTAGCTGTATTTTTGGTGCATTTTGGTGTGAAAGGGACATCACCTTCATGCTTAGAAGGCCCAAAAACCCTAAGGTTGACTGTCAAATTGTCGAAATCTGAGTAGTTGACCTCTGAGGCAAAAAAATTGGTCGTACGGCCGTTTGCTTGTGGATTGAAAAAAAAATTCTTACAACCCTGCTAAATTTTTTATTCTCTGGCTTTAATCTTTTTGTCTGAAAATTAAAAAAAACTGTAATTTTTTTTTTGTTTTAAAAAACATAATTAAACAAAAAGAAAGTTTAAAAGCCTTTTTAAAGGCTTTGCATGCATTTATTAAGGTACCTGTAGGCACCTGCGTGCCCCATATCTATGTTGATAGCTTAATTAATGTCGACCAACGACCTCCTGTACTCCACCCGATAGTGACTTTTACAGCCGCTTGGTCAGCTCTTTCAAACGCCAGTGACCTTATTTTCCTTTCTCAGTGCTATTGTTTTTCCCGGGAACCTTTTTTTGGTGGCAAATTCACTTTTTCAGCCTTTTTCCAGCTTGGCCCATCTACAACATATTTTGACTGCCAATAGGAATATTTCGTTGCCAACTTTTGCCAGGGAGACCAGATTGTTTTTTGGCAATGGGGAATATTCTAGGAATATTCTACTAACATCAACATGACGTCATGTTGATATTAGCAGTACAGACGTATCCTATGGTTCCTTTGACCCTCTTTGTGCCCTAAAAGGGTTTTTTTTTCATTTGGCCATAACTTGGGCATACGATATCAGTTTTCAAAAAACGAGATATTGTCAAAAATTTGGTTATGTCAACTTTCCAGTGTTGTGGGTCTCATCACTTTATTTTGTTGTTGGTGCATTCTACAGCCTGTTGAAGTCAAAGTAGCTATTTTTAGTCCCGAGCTCGTAACTTTTGACCAATTTCTCCATTTTTCACAATCTCAGTGGCATTGGAACCATCTTTCAGAGCTCTTCAGTTCCATCTATGGAATTTTTCTATATTTCACTCCATGTACATTTTATTTATTTTTTTATGTTTTCACACTCTAGTGAATTACTTGGACATAGTAGCTCCTAAGAACTTCTCGTTTTCATGGGTTGCTTCAATTTTTGGCTGTTCTTTATGTATTTCCAGTATTATGTCTTATTTGGGCATTGTAGACATCTTTTTCATGGATGTTATCCTTTGTAAATGCATTGAGATAAAGTGTCTCTATATTGCACATGTATTATGGAATCTTGCACATCACTTTGTGCCTTATTGTACTCGCACTATGATATATAAAGTGTCATGGGGGTTGATGTTTGCCTTTGTTTTCCTTCATACCTTTCTCATGTGTATGTGACTTTTTTTTTCACATCCTTTCTATCTACTTGTACTTTCATGATTGCTCCTACATATATTCTTGGTTCCTCTTCATGCACTACTTTCAAACATTCAGTTTCAGTGTACTTGTCACGTCTCTCCCTTTTTAGCATTATGGGGGGGTTTCTATTGTTGGTGCTACTGCTTCTTTGGTTTTGTGTTGGAGCGAGGTATGTATACAATATTTGTTCCTATGTACTAAGCGAATGCAACGGCTGGTTACCCATGCATTTCTGTGAGATGGAGCACTTATCATATGGAAACTCTTGCATTCCTGTTTTCAACATTTTAGCAGTCATTCTATGATAATGTTTACAACTTCTTCATGCTTCAGTGGTGTTTTCCATGTCATCCTTTGTTCCTATCTTTTGGGACAATTTCTTCTTGATTGGAGGCTTCTTCGTCCTTCACTCTTGTTTGGAGACTTCTTAGTCCTTCACTTGTATTTCTCCTTTTTGGAGAGGAGTTTTCCCACGAGGTTTTCTCCTTTTCTCCTATTGTGAGAGATATTTTACATTTGTATGTGGGTACCTCATTTGGCCTTAGTTGTCGGGACCCATCTTTGCTTTCATGTATTTTTTCCTTAGTTTCTTAGCTACTCCCTAAGTTAATCTTAAGGGGGGGTGTTAGAGTAATAAGTTGTTTACTTGATTAATTTAATCATATTGATTAATTAATTAAGTCACCTTTACTTTATTTCACTTAAGCTAAAATTAGGAATCTTTATTTTGCATTATTAAATTATTCATGTCGTCTCGTTCATTATGATCTTGACACTTGTCACATGCTAATTTAATCCTCATCCTAGGGTTCTCACTTTAGGGTTTTGATCTCCTTTCTTAAGTATTGATCTCTTTGTAATTATTATCCTCTCAGATACTCACAGAAAATATCTAGAGCTTTCATATCTTCTTGAAAGTCTCTTTTGTAGCTTTTTCTTGTTGATGAATATTGCACATATTTGTTTGCAGATCTCTTGCATGGAAGGTGTCTTTGTTTGCTGTTTGATCCTATGACTCGTGGTTTTGTGCTTGTTTCACAATTCTAATATGAGTGAAGTTCCAATTTATGTTGGAGCATTGGAAAGCAATACATGTTCATAAAGACAACATGGATCATCATGAGCTTATGTGATTTGTAAACAACTCTTAATTAAATGCACATGAAGAGACATAAGTAGATCAATGTTTGATGTTTGTAACAAATATTTTGGGATTTTCTTGTGTTGTCCATTTTAAGGACTAGGAGATAGTTGTGACTTTTTTTAGTTTATTTTTCACTTCTCATCTCAATATCTTGGAATGAAATAGAGCTGAAAAATTATGTTGTGAGGGAAAGAAGGGAAAATTATTTGTATTTATGAGAAATTGGACATAGAATTAGATTTGTAATGAACATTTTAGGATTTACTTGTGTCATGTTTTTTAATGGCCTGTTGGTAGTTATGGTTCTTTTCTTCCAATAATTATTGATATTCATAAAAATAAAATAAAATGCTCACAAAACACAAAATATTGCAAAAAGAAGAGAAAGGGTTGTTCAAGAATTCACACATATCTTCTACCACAATCAAGAGAAACTATTACCATTTTGGCTTCAATGTTCCTAAAGCAATTTTAATAATCAGATAGAACAAAGGTGATCCCTCAAATTTTCTCTTTGAAATAATACTAGATTTGAACCTTCTTCAACCATAAATTATGTCCCCTAGACTTCTTTGAGTTTACATGAAAGAGTTTTAAGTTGCTTGATATTTATGATCTTGATGTGATATCAGAAATATTTTAAGCTTAAATTTGTATGTAAGACTTCACCGTTTTATTTGACAAATTCTTTTTTTAAAATCATGATTTTATCAAAATCTCCAAAATAATTTGAAATTGAATATTTACATAAGATCAGATGATCTACAACAATTTTATATTTCAACTCTATCCATAAAAAAATCCTAAATTTTTATATCATGCACCTCTTAAAGATGCAAGTGCTAGTTATTATGTGGGCATTCATGACCAAAATTAAGTATGTCTCACACCTGTTTTTTTTCCAGTTGTTGGTTTTCTAGGCATTCAAATGGTGAGAGCGCGTGTCAGTGGGCAGGACGAGATGAGGAAAGGGAACGAGGTCGATTGCTTTGAGCTCCGATGCCTACTCGAGCAACGCAATAAAGGGGAGACAACAGAGCAATGCTTGAGAGATGGAGCAACCACACAAAGAATTCTTCTGTGCAGTAGAGCTTAATACCTTCCACTTGAAGACCTCACGTTGTTCACCTTTGTGATGGTCATTGGGGTGGAGGATGGACAGGATTGCACTTCAAACATCCCTCCATAACTTCGCCTCTCTCGCTTTCGATCCTCTGCTCAAGTCCATCATTCTAACAGATCTTGTCCGCTTTAAGAGGGTAAGAGAGTTTATAGATTGGACTGGGCATTCCAGTGCGGTCTAACATTTGTCTTGCATTTGTGGATGATCCTTTGTATCTCTCTTTCTTCATTATTGATGTTATCTCCATTAAATTCATTGCCATTTATATTAGCTAATTTCATTTTTCAGTTTTAGTATTCTGTTCTAATATTTGTGTTAAAAAAAATATAATTCTTTTATTTAATGTGGAAGATTTGTGTTTCAAATTGAGAAGAAGAGTCTTGATTTATGTACTCAAATTCAATTAAATGCAACTTAGTTAGGAAAACGACCACCTCTACAAATGAACCCCACAAGAAAAAGAAGTCAAAGTCCTAATCATATAAAGAAAGAACAATTTACTTATTAATGATTTAATTTTTCAAATATTATTATTTAATTTTGAGACTTTATCTCAAGTTAGCAAGTCAATAAACTTTTTTTTTATAAATTTTTTAAAAATGTTAGGTTTCTTTATTTATCCAATGCCACTTTTAGATTTATAGGACATTCTAAATAAATTACAATAGATGTAATTATTGCATCTTCTTTCCATGCAAGCAAATTTATAATATTTTATAGACCATTAAATGGATATTTAAAAGTGTAACTTGAACTCAATTATTTTTTGTGTTTTTACATATAAGATAGATTTTATAAAATATGTAATATTTAATTTATTAAAATTTTTATTTTTATTTTCAATTACTTCTACAATTAATATAAATATTCTTTTATTACAATTGCAGTAACTTTTATTTTGTATTTCACAGAAAATATATTCACATATATACACATCTATTAATACTTTTCCTAATTTTATTAATATGTTATTTCAATTAATAATTTTTTTATTATATTTAATTAAAAGATTTAAGTATATAATAATAACATTTACACATGGAAAGCTATTGAATTCTTTCTTCCAAGTAAGAGGCAACTCCTTACATGTGAATTAAGGATTAACATTGTGTTTAAATATAATGAAAACTTCATGTAAGCTTGACTTGTGGTTCTTTATAGTATTATTTTTATTTGTTTGTTTTTCCCTCATGAAAACTTAATATCATAAGATTGATGGTTGTTTTAGGGGTGGCCTTTTTTTCACTTTTAAGACATCATTTCTAGAAGGTTTGATGGATGTTGATGTTTATTTTCACATTTTGATTTATGAAGGAAAAAAAATATGATTATAGTAAATTTGTACTTCATTTATATAAAAAAGCCATAAATATTTGCATTATTTTTATTCACTTTTGTGTGCTGAAGTGGACGATGTTTAAAAATAGTGACATATGAATCTTAGATTTCTCAATATGTTTCTATTGATATGGAATTTGATTCATAGATAATTTAAAATTGTATTTACTTTTCTAATAAATAGAGATCAGAAAATTTTATATTTTGAATAAATTATTTTAGTGAATTTTGATAAAACTAAATGTGAATATTGAAAGGCGGCCAAAAGCATGTGTAAGGAACTGAATTATTTTGATTATTCAAAGCAGCTGTATTATGTGGCATTTCCTTCGACCAATCCACATTTTGAAGATCCAGATTTGAGCTGAAGTTCTATGAACCCCTTGTGAAGGCAAGAGATCACATTCCACCTCTCTGGGAGGATAAATACTATTCATGCAATCAAAGCTCATCATCTGAAAAATCCTTATCTTGAGGACCATCACAATAATGTTGATGGGTCCAATGGGCATTCCTTAAATAACAATTCTAGTAGTACAACTTCTATATGAAAACAAGGTAGTTCGAATCATGCTTGAGTGAAGGTTAAGCTATAAACAGGGTATTATATACCTATAGTAATGGAGTTAATTACAGGGACAGAAAGCTCCCAAGCAGAAGTGTCAGTGACAGAAAGATGCCTCCATCAGAAGCTCGAGAGCAGCACTTTCTGAGAAGTTTGTCATTTGATAGCGTCATCATCAATCGGGACATCTTTCCCAAATACACGAAGGCTAGAACTTCGGTTGAGGAAGTGATGGAGAATGTCATGAAAAAGATGGCATATGCTCAAAGCAGAGCCAACATTGTATCTGACATGATTTTTAATCCATCTAATCTGTGCAGGCATAATGATCCAATTGCTGCTGCTGCTTCTTTTTCAAGGAAGTTGATGCAGAGAGTTCTCTTGCTTCAACTCAGGGAATTGGAATCCAAGCTAATGGGTTTGGCCTTGAATGAGGCAGAGTTTGAGAGCCAGTTTTGGGCTCTAAATGGGCTAGAGAAAGAACAAATAAGAGAAGACTACTCCAATCTTGGGCTCAGGTTGCTCTTGCTTCAACAGAGATTCATGGACATTGGTATGGAAGCTTTTGATGTCCTAACAAAGCTGGGGAGCCAAATTCCTCACATGACAGCTGAAGATGGTCTCCAAGAGACTGGGATTCTGAGAATTGCAGTCATGGCAGGGAACCCTGGCTGCAGTGCCATGGGATCACATCTGTTTTTCCTCCAGCATTTCCCATCATTAGAAATCCAGACAAACTTGGTGACAGATCATGTTGGTTGGGATGGGATTATGGAAGCTATTTCAGTTAAGGGAATGGAGATGGTGTCTCTGGCTTCCTTAGAAGCTATAAAGCATTCAACCTGTTTGAAGTCTTACAGAGTCATCATCTTCATGAATGCCCTTGGAAATAATCTGCAGGCACTGGAAGAAGAGCAATCAGCAATTAGCCTGTGGGATGTTTTCTGGAATAATTTGTACCAAAATACTAGTTCAATGGTACTGGTAATCATTTATGACACCTGCTTAGTGTGGGATGAAATAAAACCAAGGGAAGGGTGTTGGTGGTTTAGCGGTGTGCCTGATGAAGAGTGCATTCACATTGTCAGAAAAGTGTGATCAGATCACCATTGTTAATCACTAGTGTTTGGTTGATGTGGTATACATCATTTCTGGTTGTTGAAATCATATACGCACACAGCCAGGAGGTGTCAGAAAATGTGTGGTGTTATGATTTTCTAGACAAATTTAAATTTCTGATCTGGTCCACAGCATGCCAAAGATTTCCTGAATCTTATTAGAAAAGAAATGTTATCTGATTACTTGTCACAAACATTGCCTATCTAAGAACCAGAGCATTATTGTATGATTTGACATGTTATTATATTAGTAATTTAACACCTTGTATTTGATCCCATTTATATTATCGTTCTCCAAGATTGAAATAGTTGCCATAAATCCATTTACCTTCTTGGTTGAAATCATATTGTTTTTAGCATTTTCTCATGCAAATATTACATATTCTGCATTTGGTTAAACAGTAGAAAAAGGTAAATTGTTCAAGGAGAAAATATTTGTACTTAAATTGTTGTGCCTGTAAATCTCTTTTCTCTTTTACTTACACCATTTTCAATGAAAATAAGATGGTTTGCTCTCCAATCTCTGTGTATGTTTTGCACAACTAAAGCTTATTTGAAGTCTTAAGCCATGGAATGCTACAAAGTCCATATTCTTCAACCTGGAATTATACTGATTTGCAGTAATATAACATCAACATAGATTGACACTCACAAAAGTGCAAAGCAGATGATTTTTGGGCACCATAAATGGACAATGTCATTTCATGGTCCATGTGAGTATCTAGCCTAACAACAACCAAATTGAAAAAAAAAAGAAAAACAAAAAAGTTGAAGTGAGATTCTAGTGCTCAATGCTAGATATTGTGTTTTATTTGTGAATGCCACTTTTGGTGCCTCAAAATCAAACAACACAAGGAGGTCATTAACTAGGGGAGAGGGGCCTAGAGTGGAGCGGGGTTCAATAGTGGGGATAAGAATAGTCCTTAGTGGGCCCCATAGTGAAGCACCTTAATATCCAATTGCAAAACACTTTTTATCCATAAAGTACATAAACTGACAAATCATGTGATACCACATTAGCACACCAATGAAACATGACTTAGTGCACCACTATCGGTCTCACTTTTTTTTTGGGCCTTTTTGGATACCTCAACGAAAAGCATGCTGATGTGGCCCTAAAACGAAATATAGAAACATGTGAGTTGCCAAATAAACTGTTGTACAAAATTGGAACTGATTTGAAATTTTCACATAGGATTTTGAGAAACGTGAAGTTAGGGTGCTCCACTATAGGCCCCTCTACCCTAGAGATTCATTGGATGGAGAGCTCAGTGGTGGTTGTCTCATCTCTATTATTAGAGGGCATCAACCTCCACGTAGATTATGGAAAGACTTTAAAAATAGTATAAGGAATTAGATGGGCATAATCGAATATAGTTAGTGAAATATTTGAGAACGATTGAAGGTTTTGAGATGTTTATTATGTAATAGTTCAAATATTTTGAAGTGGGTGTATTAAGATTGATTGTATGAAGGAACCCAAGTGATTTTTAAGCACCAACATTATTTAAAAAAAATATTAATGTAAATATCAAAATTAAACCAAAATTAAACTTTAAGATTTAAGTTTTTTTTAGGATGATTGTTTGATGTTTAGAAATTTTGGATATTGATGAAGGAAAGGGTGAGTTCTACTATGGTTTTGTTTTTGGCTTTGGTTGTGTTAGTTAGAGTTTTTCTTGATGTCATGTTGCTTCTCTAAAGTAGCAATTTGTATTGGTTTTTTACATTTATTGTGGCATCTATTAACTAATCACACTTGGGGTATTTTTTTTCTCTTTAAATGGTTTCAAACTTCAGTGACCCAATATTTGTTATTCGTGTTGAAGGTTGGATGAAGAATGAGGATAGCACTACTACCCAAGTTACCCAAAAAAAAAATCCCGAGGTCTTCCATGAGGTTTGTCTTCTAAAACACCTCTAGATGTGGCTCTTCTAAATTCAACATTTGATAGTGTGAACCAATTTCCTATACCCGCAAGACCACAATAAATGAACACATTAATAAGATCAAATGCAAGTTAGGATATTGTTGTGACCTTTTCACACATCACCCCATTCTAAATGGGGACCCCCTAATTTTTTCTCCATTATGGTCTTTTGGCTTGGTTCTCTCTCTCTCTCTCTCTCTCTCTCTCTCTCTCTCTCTCTCTCTCTCTCTCTCTCTCTCTCTCTCTCTCTCTCTTTGATGTTTGCTTTTTGGGGATGTGCCCGCCTTTAAGCTTGAACGTGAAATTTTGGCTAAATCTAAGAATTAGGCTTTTGAGTCTTTCGACCAGTTTGAAGTCAAATGGAGTGAATAATTTGAAATCTAAGCTCAGTAATACAGTCAGCAAGCTTCCAACAAATTCCTAGCTGAATTTCATTGAATTCCAACAACTTACTGTTAGCACTTAGATTTGCACCCTGTTGAACCTGATGTTCAACACCTCAGTGTAACATGGGAAGACCTCTAAAGTTGTGGGTTACTTGTAAGCAAAGGTCAACCTCCAGAGAAGGCCGGCTTCCTATGGTGTCACTATTCTATTGATCTTCGTAAGGAAAAGGGAGAAGGAGTGCATGAAAATGAAAATGAAATCCTATGGTGATACACCAAATTTGTTCAAAAATGCACAGCTGCTTAACACACAGTTTTCAATCAACTAATAAAAGTTGATATGCACAACTCAATACTCATATGATACTGCATAAATGTTTCATAAGAAAGCTACGATACATAAAGTCCTAGAAAGATGATAAATTCTCCTCACAACTAGAAACTGTTTGCATCACCAGCATAACCTATAACCTGCAATATACATATCTCCTCTGCTTAAAAGTGCTATAAATGAGACATATTAACAAGGAATAAGAAAACTCACATGTAAATTATCAATCATCCAACACACTCAATGAAATAGATAACTGAGAAGGCATAAATTGCTTTCTTTATTGATCTCCAAAGGTGAAACTCTACCATACAATGTCTGTAAATGAGTTACAAAACTCAGTATTCTCCTCTAAGGACTCATAGAAGTCACAAAGCATAAAATATGCAAGTAAGGACTCTCCTACAAAATGAGGCAAAAATGCCATTTATACGAAAACTAAAAAAGTGTCGCCCCTTTGTTTTAGGGTTTACAAAATATCAGTTTTTAGAAGAGTCGACCTTCAAATCTTTTGAAAATAAAGTTAATGCATTCAATGTGCATCCCCGTGTCCATGTTGGTGAAAGATCACCCTCAGAAGTAGCCCTTAGATCTTTTGGAATACAATTAATGTACTAACCTCTGGCCTCCGTGTCCACTCTTGAACTTCCTTGAAGAGATGCCTTGAATGTTCTGCAACATTATCATTAATGTCGATCCACCTTTGCCAGTAGACATCACAATTGTCACTGAGAAACGCAACTCCTTCCTTTCTGCTTGCTTCTCGCTCTAGATCTTTCTGCATGTTGACCCCCTCTTTCGGGAAGCAACATCATATTTCCTCCTAGATCCCCATAGATGACACCCTTGTATGCCGAATCGATCCATCATTTTTTATCATAGAGTAGATCCATGTCGCTTACATTCTGCTGATCTTCTTCATAAGGGTAGTCAATTAGTCAAATGGCCAATGGTTCGCCTTTATTTCTCTTTGATTGGTTGAACACATGCTACGTAAGATTCCTAGGCGGTCAAAAGCTATTCAGACTGAATCGCATGTCGGTGAGACACTAGCCATGTCTCCCCGATGCAATTAAACTCCATAGGACAATCGACATAGCCTAGGACTATCGGCAAGACTTCATATCGAGCTGCAAGAGTTATATCAATATCCCAAAATTGTCGCCGAGACAATCGCATTCGGCAAGAGGTCATAGTAGGCGCTAAGAGTCATACCGATATCCTTTTCCATTGGCAAGCTCATCGCTATTGGCAAGACTCCCCTTAGTCGGTGAGACGTTATACCGAAGCCCCCACCTTTCGGCGAGACTTCCATTGGTTGTGAGACATCTCCTCGAGGTCAACCTCTTTCAGCAAGAGTCCACCCTATCGGCCAGACATCATATCGATATCAATCCCTCTCGACAAGACCTTACCTCGTCGGTGAGACCTCATGCCGAAGGCATAACCTTTCACTGAGACCTCCATCTGTCGGTAGGACCCTATGCCGAAGGTGATCCCCTTCAGCGAGACTTCACGTAGTCAGAGAGACATCATCCCAAAGCAAATCATTCCCCTCAATGCCACCCATATGAGAAACTATCGGCGAGACATCCTAAGCGGAGAGAGATATAAAACTTCACAGCAACCGAGATGTCTTGGCGACCATGAGGATTTCAAATGGGTATAACACACTGCTAGTTGACAAGACATTCAGCTGGTCTCAACGACTTTCTTCCTCAGGATTTTTATGCCAAATCTGATCAGATGTATGATTTAACCCTTAACGCAAATGTTCCTCCATCTGGCCTTCATAAACACCTGAAACATAGGTTGCCTTGCCTGATTGAGCCCCTAAGTGAAAATCGGATAACACTTACTATTTTTAGTAAGTGTTCAATTCAAGGCGTGCTCTCAGCACTTTTAAAGTTGCGATCGTTACACTATATCTAGGACATGTTAAGCTTCTTGTCTGCAAGTTTTGAGCTGAAACGAACAACTTTATATTTTTAGCAAGTTTGCCTTCAGGAGCTATTTTTAGGGTTTACATTCGAAGTTTTTCAGTGCATGTCTGGAGATTCTTTCTGGGTTTTCTGAGACCTACATGGTGATATAACATGCAAAATGAGATGACAACTTTCAGGACTCAGCATTCGGGGGCTATTTTTAGGGTTTGGATGTTGAAAATTTCTTCGCATGTCTAAACATTCCTTATGGGTTTTTCAAGGGCTTCGTAGTGGTATAACATGCAAACCAGGATCAAGATTTTTTTCATGAGTCGTCTTCAGAGGATATTTTTAGGGTTTGCATGCAAGGTTTTTTAGCACATGTCAAGTTGCTCTTTATGGGTTTTTCAAGAGCTACGCAGTGATGTGACATGCAAGGTGGGATGATCACTTTTCAGAGACTTACTATTTTTAGCAAGACCATTCTGATAGCTTCCTAGCACATCAGTATCACAAACCAGGTGAAGTGCAACAGAAACAGAGTCAAATGAAGGTTATTTGATCAACATGCAAGTCAAATTAGGGTTTCTAGCTTCAGGACCCAAAATGAGGGGTAAAATGCCAAAATTTTTGAAAACCAGTGTATCCCACTATGATCAGTATCTTTTGAGCTATCCATTGGTAAAATTTGAAGGAAATCAGAGCACTTACTATTTATAGTAAGCCACTTTTGAAACAAGCTATAAATAGTAAGTTAGCAGCAGGCACCAGTGTGAACGGGAAAGTCTATCGATGAGGGTCACACCATCCAAATTTCAAGTCAAACGGAGTAGGGGAAGTCATGAAACTAAGCAGTTACTATAAATAGTAAATCACCTTCAAAAACATGCTATAAATAGCAAGTAAGCTCGACACGGTAGTGTGAACAGATCACCTAGGTCATGAAGATCCTGTGGTGCGAATTCTAGAACAATCCAAGCTTTAGAAGTACGAAAATCAGAGGGCTTACTCAATATAGTAAATCAAGAGCGAGCAAGCTGGAAAAATGCTAAGTTTGAACAAATCTTGTTTGACCCCCAAAATGCGCCCTGTCTTGAAGCTGGTGATGAAAAATTTCTAAGTTTGAAGTTAAATCCTGCAGGACCCCCAAAATGCGACCAACTTGCCTTGAAGGTGATGAAAAATTCTAAGTTTGGAGTTAAATCCTGCTCACCCCCTCAAATGCGCCCAAGATGATTGGTAGAAGGTTGAAAACAATTCTAAGTCTAAAAATATCCTCCTCATGCCCCTAAATGAGCCCAAGAAGAGAAGGAGGGTGAGAAAAGTTTCTAAGGCATGAAAATATCCTCCTCACACCCCTAAATGCGCCCAACTTGCCTTGAAGGTTGATGAAAAATTCTAAGTGTTGGAGTTAAGTCCACCTCTACCCCCTAAATGCGCCCAAGAAGAGAAAGGGATGAGAAAATTTCTAAGGAAAGAGTTAAATCCTTCACCACCCTCAAAATGCGCCCAAGGAGAAATAGGGTGATGAAAAAGTTTCTAAGTGTTTGTCAAATCCTCCTCCATACCTCAAATGCGCCCTCAAGGAAAGATGGTAAGGAAAAGGCATGGCATTAAATCCTCCTACACATGTGAAATGCGCCCAATATGAAGGTGAATATGGGTAAAAAGAGTTACCAAGGCGCTGAGTTTTTCCTCCATGGCATGTGAAATGCACCCAAATGAGCTGGGAAGAAGACAAAAGGCGTTAACTTCCTTCTCCACCCTTTGAATGCGCCCATATTAGAAGCAAGGTCAAGGCATAAACTAAGGCGTGGGAATTTAATCCTCCTCCATATGTGAAATGCGCCCAAAGTGCAAGGTGAGATGGATAAAAAATGACTAAGGCGTGGTTAATTCTACCTCAGTATGTAAAATGTGCCCAAGTTTAAGGTGGCTAAAGAAAGTTTCTAAGTGTTAATTCCTGCTTGACATGTGAAATGCGCCCAAGAGTATTGAAAATGTTAGCTTGGAGAAAATTCTCTAAGGCATGTGAAATCCTGCTTGACCCCTCATATGCGCCCATGCTGATGATATTATTTGAATTTTTTCTAAGGCACAAAATTCCACCTCTAGAGGAAAACACGCCCAAGTTGAAGAAGGTGGTGAAATTTGTTAAGGCATGAATAAAATTGACAAAGATATGTCAGAAGGTGCCAGCTTCACGAAGTTGATGAAGATTTTCAAGAAAGAGCAAGAAAATACACTCAGATATGAAGGACGAGAATAAATTTGATTGAAAAATGTTTTTCTAAGGTTAAAATTTAAAAATTAAAAGTACCCCTTTGTTTGTAGACCCATGGGTTCGACACTTTCTAAAGGGAATTTTCTTCTGGGTATTGGACATATTCGAAGAAGAATTGATTTTAAAATCTTCCATAGCTTGCCAAGGCCTTCAAGATGAAGATTTTCCATGGGCACCTGATTGATGAATTTTCTAAGGGGAAAATTTAAAAATTTTCTAGGGCAGAAAGAATAAAATGTGTTGTTGAAATAAAATGCCTCAGATGATGAATTTGAAGTTGATTTCCTAGGTGAATTTGATAAAATTCTTCATGAAAATGATCTTCTTGGGCGAGAGATGAATGAAATCAAGTGTCAGAGCTTCAGTTGGTGAAGTGAATTTCTTAATGATACAGTTGAAGTTAATATTTTCAAAAAATTGATTTAAAAATGCTAAGTACGCCTTGACCAGTGAAGTGAATCTTTTTGAAATTCTAGAAGGTCAAATATTCTAAATGTCCGATGACAAGCGTTGTAGCTTCCTGAGGAGGGAATTCGAATATTGGCTAAAGATAGCTTCTTCTAGAAATCGACTTGGCTATATGAACTGTGAAGTTATGTCATTTTCTCCATCAAGCTGGCAAGTTCGATTTGAGCTTTGAAGTGAAAGAAGATTGCAGTGCAAGTGAATAGCTGAGTGTTGAAAGTTTGAAGTTGGCTTTGAGTACGAAGTAAATTTGAGGTTGAGAAGTGGCTGAAGTAAAGTTGGCCGATTTTCTCTAATGCTGAAGTTGCTGAAGTTAGCTTGGAAAATTTTCTGA
Source organism: Sequoia sempervirens (assembly GCA_007258455.2). Classification (NCBI taxonomy): domain Eukaryota; kingdom Viridiplantae; phylum Streptophyta; class Pinopsida; order Cupressales; family Cupressaceae; genus Sequoia; species Sequoia sempervirens. Next base: position 10,203 of record VDFB02362324.1, on the reverse strand, counting down.
GTATTGAAAGTTTGAAAGTTGCTAAAGGAGAAGTTGAGGTTTGAAGTTAGAATTTCATAATGTAGCTTCTCATTTCGAAAGTCTGCTGGCAGCCCCGATGTGATAATATTTTCTAAGTTAAATTGCTGATGACTATTTGTTGTTTTTGTAGGATGGCTGAAGTAAGAGCAACTGGCAGAGATAATAATGCTAAGTCCAACAAAGAAAATGCGTCCAGGAAGGCTATTATCAAGAAGCTGAGCAAGTCATTCCTGTCGGATTCAAAATTCTCTTCGAAGTTGGGCAAGTTGGCTGACACGAATTTGGGTTCTTTCAACATGGAGGCTTTCAAAAGTCGAATGATGGGAGTTGGAAGCCATCGTCCTTCAATCACTTTACACAATATCGTCAAGAGTGGACTATATGCAGCTGCTAGTTTCCTACTAGCAATTCAATGTGCGGAGTTGATTATGGAGTGTGCTAATTGCTACGATCCTAATCATAGGTCTATTGTCTCACCTGATGGTAGATTGTTCGCAAACCTCACGCCTACAGCTATCGGCAAAGCATTTGGAATCCCATCACATGAGAAGATGATTTACAAGATGAGAGAACATGTTGAGTGAATGTATGCTTCAACATTCGAGAGATGTGCTGATATGATTAACGCTCATTGGATGAACAAGCCCAAGCCCTCTCGCATGAACTTGTCGAAGCAAATAATTTTAGATGATTTGAAGCAAAAGTACTGTGAATTGATTATGATGCTCAACAAGGTTGGAGGTTGTCCTCAAGCATTTATCTTTGAGCCATGGATGTTCTATTATATCAACCTCATACTGGAAGGCAAAGAGCATATCAACTGGGCGGTGATGATTAGTGATAACTTGCACGAGTAGCTTCGGATTTTGAGGAGGACAAAGATGTTTTACATGGGCTCATATATTTTCTACATGTTGGCTCGTATGATGAAGTACATGGAAATATCATACAAGGAGCCAATTGGATGTGGCTCTCATCAGTTCAAAATTCATGAGGCTTGTCCATAGCTACACTTGACAAGCACGTCCCATTACAAGAGGGCCAATGATGCCTTCACTATGCACATAACGAGATCACTTCAGCAAAGAACCCATCACATGATCTCGAAGGAAGCTCAAGAATTAATAGAAAAGGTATGGGTGCTGGTTTATTCAGTTTCTAAAATTTACTTGCATTAGGCTGGAAGGATTTTCTTCATACCCATATAGATTACCCAAGTACCCTACAAATAGGATTTTGATGTTAGAGATATCTAGGCAACTCATTGCCTATGATAAGATTCAGAAGAAAAAGAAGAAGGGAGGACTTGACTTCCCAATTATCATGGGGAATTCAGACGAAGTTTGTCCTTCACTACAGGCAGCCAGGGAAGTTGAAAATGAGCTTCAATTCTTCCACTTTTCTTATCACACCAGCAGGCAACATTATGACCCCCACAACAATATCAGATGGATACTGTCAGAAGAGTTTGTGCATAAGGAAAATATTAAGGATTATTAGGCTAATGCATTGGATGAAGTTGAAGTCAAGAAAATGATGTTCTCGAGGCTACCGTTGGGCATGATTAGGCAGTGTGAGATTATTCCCGTACTAGACCAGGTGGCTGAGACATGAATGTTCTTCATCCAGATTATGAGGCAGTGAGAGACAAACCACTTCCACTCCCAGATTGGTCGGAGCCAGAGATTGTAGAACTGGACACACTTTGTATACTAGTCCTGACATTCACTAGGGGATGGGTTGAAAGACATGTGAGTTGGCTTAAGAGTAGGTCAATTCCTTTGACTTACAATTTGATGGGAGATCATAGGATGCCAACTGCCACCAAGAAGAAATAGGTCGCGCAAGCTCTAGAGTCTTGAAGGAAAGAGCTAGTTCAGTCGAAGCCTCTGAGAATTATGGTAGAGTCACCTACGCCATTGGAGACACATTCTCCAAGCATACATGAGGTTTCACTATTTGCTGATCAGAGAAATGTATTGAATCAGGAGCAGGAATTACATGAGGCAAATCGGCCACCATGAAGAGAATTAGTTGGCCAGAGTGTCAATGCACCTACAAGAGATAATCAGTAGGAGGAAGATGAGGAAACTGCTACTGATAGAAACTTCCAGCATGAGCTTGAGGCTACTCTAGAGGATGATACGATTTCAGGACATGAGGCCCAAGTTTTAGGAGATACTCAGCCCATAGAAGCCAATGAGCCTTGCCAGGATGAAGTTAGAGAAGAAGTCTGTGAGGAAGAAGCAAGAGATGAGCAACCATTTGTTATACAATAGGTAGTACCTGATTGGATCAGAGATAGGATGAGGAGGAGCCCTAGTGAAGAGGCTGATCCAACAGTGGAGATGGAAGAATTTTTGAGTAGGATCAATGCACCTCCAACAAAGAAAAGAGCTAGGAAATTTTTGAATATTTCAATAGATGAGGATGGCTCTCGCACCCTTCACGTGGCTATGCCAAGAGTTGATTGTGATCGAGATGAGGCTATTCCAAAAAATTATATGATCACTACCATGGAGTTAGGTCACCCCAAAGGAGCACAAATAATTGAGGAGTGTGATAACTCCTATCAAGCACTCAAGGATAGATTGCTCAAGACTAAAGGAAAGTACAAGAAATTGAAGGAGCATAAGACTTTGATAGGCTACGTGCAACATTTATCTCATCCTTGTGGGCAGGAGATTCTAGCGATTGAGCTTCCAGCCGAATTGTCTAGGGAATCAGTTAGTGGCTTGGAGGATTTGAGGAAGATGGCATAGGAGGCAGATATGTGGGTGGCCAGCGTTTGTGCTGAGACAAAAAAGTTTATGGAAGATCTTGCTCATGCTTATTAGCAAGCTTCCAACATTGTGGCATAGATGGACATAATTGATCACACCTAGGGTGATGCTCATATCTATCAGAGCAAGGTTATTCAATGTCTGGAGGCCTTGATGCATACTCCCTTGCAAATGTTGATTGATGGAGGAGTAATTCAGGAAAGTGCTAGGTATGATTTTGCTGGCTGGTACTCCTCAGTTGTCACAGGCTGAGGGTTTGTTGATGCAACACAGGCAGATTCGAACAAAGTCAGAAAGGCTATGACAAACATTCTTGATGGAGTCCAAAACACCTTAGAGGCTATCTTTGCTGGGAGGCTGAATTCTGATGAGGTGACTGCTGATAGTTTGAGGAGTAGGCTACCACCTTTCTTTCTAGAGGTGAATAATTCTGTCTAGAATGACTTTGAGAACACTTCAAATTTCTCAAGCATTATTTAGAACACTCAAGATGCATTAGTTGCTTGGAGAAAGTCTTGTATGCGACATGGGAAGGCAGTCACAGTGTTAGAGTCTTAGCTTGATCACATCCCGCCTATCTCAGTTCAGGAAGTTGAAGTTGTGCTCGCTAGATTCATTGATTTTGTAGCCAAGGAGAAGGAGAACAAAAATGCCCTTCTGGATGATGACCTTTTGGAAGACTGATAGTGTGCATTAATTGCCTTTGCTATTTTGGGAGTGAGTGGGAATCTTGTGATTCATTTATTGTACCACTCCCCATTCTGGCAATTTTTAGGGTTGGGATTGATGTGGCTTAATCTGAGCCCTTCATTTGATTGTAATATGATCCATCCATTGGACTGGGCCAACTATATAAAGGGGCATCCCCCCTCATTTGTACATCATTAGACACTAGATTAGTAGAGAGTAGACATTCTATTAGAGAAGATAGATAGCATAGCATAGTTTGGAGGAGAAGGAAAGTTTTCCTTTGAAAACTTTGTAAGAGATTGTTGTGAAAACTATCATAATAAAAAGAAGCTTTCATTGATGGTGAATTTGTCTTTATTATGAGTAGCTAGCAAGGTTTCTTTGCCCCTTCTACTTCAAGTAGTTTAGACTAGAGTACTTTTCATTTTCATGCAAGTAGATGTTAATTGTGGATTGTGGTATTTAGTCAAGGCAGCTTCATTTTAATCCATACCACTAGCAGCTTGTTGACGATGAGTTTGCCTTGTGTGGTCAGTTGGAAAACTTTACAAGCTTAACTTCAGCTATGATTCACATCTTGGCATGCATTATTTTGATGGTGTCTTTATGTTGAATTATGACTTGAAAATTTGTTACTGCTTCCTTGAAGATTGTACCAACTTTGTGTGAGTTGTCCAAAGTGAGGCGAAGCAAAGTCTGGTTGAGCTCTGTTGAGATTGATCCAATATTCCACCTTAGGATAGAAGTTAGATATTCTAGAATCCTGCACTCTTTTCAATTTAGTACATTTATAATTAGTTTTAGGAAGTTCATATCTTAAAGCCAAATCATTCATCCTATACACGAAAATCCCCTTCCATCATTAACCTGTTGTTAGCTGCCAAGAACTGGTGAAGAATTGTGTAAGTCCCCTCGTGAAATCAACAAATCACAACGAACTGACTGAGGGTATTCCATAGCATTTTCAGAACCTTGGAGTTGAATGTGTGGACTTTCTTGCAATCTTAGCGTATGAAATTCTTTGATCAAGAGAGAATGGAGTAGCCTTCGGACACTTTGTTCTATTGATTGGTGCGGTCACAAAAATTACATGAACATATATAGATTCCTCAAGAAATCCATTTGAATGCAAGAGAAAAGGAATGAAATGAAGAACACAATACACTTAAAACAAAGATACCAAATCCTATTCTAAAACAAAGAAAACTCTTAATATCTTGAGGGAGTTGGTGCCAATTTGATGTTCCATTATCTGAGATAATAGCTTGGTGCCAATTTTGTGCTAACTCTTAATCGCAGACATCCTGATTCTTGAATGGTGTTCCATTATCTGAGATAATAGTTTGGGGAACACCGTATCGACATATGAGATAGTTCATGATGAAATTTGATATCTACTTCCCCATTATATAGGTCATTGGTATGGCTTCGACCTACTTGGTAAAGTACTCAGTGGTAGTTATGATGAACTTATGGCCATTAGATGAAGTGGGAGTGATGGAGTGATTTTTCCGATGAGATCGAGCCCCCACTGTGAGAAGGGCCATGGTGTAATGATGGGATTGAACTCTTGAGCTGGATCATGGATGAGGTCCCCATGCTGTTGACATTATAGACACCTTTTGACGTAGTCGTGTGCCTCTTTCTCCATGTAGTGGGCCAATAATACCCCATCCTCAGCAATTTTTTGGCCAAGGTCATTGCACTCGAGTGCGAACCAAAAATCTTGTTATGCACCTCAGTTAAAGTAGTCAAGGCTTCGTCAGTATTAAGGCATCGTAATAAGGTTCCCTCTATGCTTCTATGGTATAAGGTATTTCCTAGGATGCCAAACCTAGAGGATTTTTTAATAAAATTTCTTTTTAAACTTGAGGGTAAGTCAACAGGTAAGACACCTATTCGTAGGTAGGTATAAATGTCATGGTACCAGGGATCTCTAGGACCAACGATTTTGCAAATAAATTCTAACTCTGGTACCTCAAATGTGGGCACAAGAAGCTTCTCTACCAAGAATTCATGTTTTAGGACATTGTGAGAGATTTCTAGTAAGGATCCAATTGTTGCCATGACGTCTACAACTCTGTTGTTTTCTCTAGAAATTTGCTCGAATGTGATCTCGATGAAGGATTCTCTGAGAGTCTCCACCAATTTCTTGTATGGAGTGAGTTTATCATCCTTAGTTTGGTATTCACCATTCACTTGATTTATTATCAATTGGGAGTCTCCATATACTCTGAGGGCCATGATGTGCCACTGCACTGCTATTCTAAGACCTATGATTAAAGCCTCATATTCTACAATGTTGTTGGTGTAGGGGAATGCCAATTTATATGATCTAGGTATGCAGTCCCCTTGTGGGGTGATAAAGAAGACACTGGCTCCTGATCCATGTTGCGTGTATGAGCCATCAAAGTAAAGTTTCCAATGGTCAGCTATGTTGAGATTGAAGATGGATTCATCTAGAAACTCTGAGATGAGAGGATTCTCTAAATAGATTGGTGCTTCCACAAGCTGATCTGCGATGACTTGGCCTTTAATTTCTTTCCACTCCACATATTCAATGTCATACTCTGATAATATCATGACCCATTTGGCTATTCTTCTAGTGAGCATTTCTTTTGATAGTAAGTACTTGAGGGGATCAATTTTGGCGATGAGTTTTATTTTGTGTGCCAGCATGTAATGTCTAAATTTTTGTGAAGCAAACACTATTGCTAGACATGATTTTTCAATGAATGAGTAGTTTAATTCATGCCCAACCATTTTTGCTGATATAATATATGGCCCTTTCTGTCCCATTTTCATCGTGTTGAGCTAGTAGAGCTCCAAGGGTTGTTGTTGTTGCTGACACATAAAATTAATGGATTTCTTGGGATTGGTGGTATGAGGACTAGTGGTGTAAGTAGATATTCTTTGATCTTATTGAATAATTCTCTGCACTTGTTATCCCATTTGTACACTGCTCCCTTGTAAAGTAGGTGAGAGTATGGATTCTGTTTATCTGCCAGCTATGCTATGAACCTTCAGATGGACTGAAGCCTGCCTTGGAGACCTCTCAATTGTTTCAATGTTTTGGGTGCCTCCATCTCAAGGATTGATTTTACCTTAGCAAGGTCTACCTCAATACCTCTTATTAACACTATGTATCCTAGCAAATTTCCTGATTAAACGCTAAAGACGCACTTCTTTGGATTTAATCGGACCTTGTATTCCTCCAGCCTGTCAAAAATAGTACTCAAGGTTGCTATGTGATCCTTCCTCTTTTTGGACTTGGCTAGTATGTCATCAAAATAATATTTGATAGTTTTATGGATCATGTCATGGAAGATCAATGTCATGGCTCTTTGGTATGTTGCTCCTACGTTCTTCAAGCTGAATGGCATCATATCCGAGTAGTAAGTCCCCCATGGATAAGTGAAGGCTGTTTTGTGTTGGTCTTCTTTAGCAATCATTATCTGGTTGTATCCCGAGAAACCGTCCATTAGGGAAAGCATTTCGTGCCCTGCCATCATGTCTACGATCATGTCAACGTTGGGCAATTAGAAATCATCTTTTGGACATGCTTTGTTTAAGTCCCTGAAATCTGTGTAGATTCTAATGCCCCCATCAGGTTTTGAGATAGGAACCAGGTTTGACACCCATTCTAGATAGTCTATTGGTCAAATGAATCCTGCGACTAATAGCTTCTTTAGTTCCATTTTGACTAGTAGGGCGATCTGAGGGTGCATTTTCCTAAGCTTTTGTCTGACAGGCTTTGCTTCAGGGTATACTGCTAAGTGATGAACTACAATCTTTGGATCAATCCTAGGCATGTCTACATAGCTCCATGCAAAATTAACTTGTCTTTCTCTTAAGAAGGCTGCTAGGAGCTCTTGTTCCTCTGATAGTAATGCCTCTGCATAGAAAATGATGTGTGGGATCTCCTCTGTTCCTAGATTAATTGGATTACATTTTTCTACTAGGATTGCTGATTTTTCCTGATGAAGAGATTTGAAAGGAATATTAAATCCCCCATCCTCATGCACCTCAGAGAGATTTTCACCATTGGATGTGTCCTTTCTTTTTACTTTTTTTTGGGTCAGAGAGTGCCACAGTGTGGTTTTCACTCAAAAACTTAGATATTATTCTTAATTTCTCACTTTTGCGAATGAGGGATTCAATCGTTTCCCTATAATAGGCCTGTGTATCTAGCTCAATGATGAATCCTGCTTTGTGATCTCCACATGGTAAATTATTCTGTATTCCCATGAATTTTAAGAGAGCCTCATCATTTTTGAATGTGTTAAGAATTGGTGGTCCTTGTTGGTCATAATTAATGAGTTGTGGGTAGACTAGATGGATTTCATGATTTTGGTTTTCAGAATCATAAGATAGGGTGCAAATCATGAGAAGGGTGGTATCCTCAAAGAGCCTAGGTATGTTGGCTATGGGATCCTCATCATCACTACTACTATAGACATCAGTTATGTCAAAAGTGAAATTATCTAAGATGCGACCAGTGGATATAGGTAATCGAAGTTCAACTGGTGTTGGTTCACAGGGAGTCATGACTGCTTTAACTGGGGGACCTCGTCCATGTATGGTTATACTCAGAGGGGTACATTCAAGGCCAATATTTCTCATTCGTGTCTCAGGAATGAGGGGTATTATAATCCCTTTTTTTTCCCCAGTTTCTAGTTTCTGTCATAGCCCATTGTGATCATCACTTGCAAACCTTTACTTCTATCATCCATTGGTAGATTAGTTGCTGGTCTATTATCTTGATATAGGAGATGAGATGGGTCCTCCTCTATGAATTCTTGATCGAGATCCCCCCAACTTCTAAAGTTGGGATATTTAGGGGATTTTTGGGAAGTGGAGGCTTGATTTGATTGCGGACGTCCTCGTGATCTAGGAGATTGTGGTAACTCTCCTACCACAAAGGCATTTTTGGGAATCATATAGTTTCCACAACTATTGTCTTGGATGATGAATTTGATATGAGAGATGGTGGGGATGGCGGGAATGATGGGTGTCTCTGTTGTAGAAGTGGAGGTGAGAGTGGCTGGATCAATGTACGGTGTTGATGGGCCTTCATCATTTTTAGGTACTTGAGGTATTTTGTAGTATTTTGCCTCAAGGTTCTTGCAGTAGGAGAATGGTTTAGGATCTCCATGGATATTGACCTCTTGTCCTTCATATGTGAATTTGACACATTGATGGAAGGTTGATGCTACTGCTTGCATTGCATGGATCCATGGACGTCCTAGGAGAATGTTATAAGGCAAGTCGAGATCCAGGACCTAATAGGTGGTTTCCATGATAGCTGGCCCTACTTGAATAGGGATTTGGATTGTGACTTGGGACACTCTTTCTTGATCATCATATGCTCTGATTGTAATACCTTTGCCTTTGTCGATGGAATCTTCTGATATTTTTGGTTCTTAATGAGATTGAGGGAACAAATATTCAAGCGTGCACCTCCATCCACTAAGACTCGCTTGACTTTATTTTTCTGCACTAAGACTTTTAAATGGAGTGCACGGTTATGAGATGGTTGAACGGGAAAATATTGGTCAGAGAATGTAAGGAGATTTAGGTTAATGATGTTTCCAACCATAGCTTGGAATTGTTCCACATCAAGATCTGCCGGGATAGTGGATGAAGCAAATGCTTCGTCAAGGATTTTCTTGTGGGCGGATGAGATTTTTAATAACTCCATGATGAAGATTTGTGCTGGGGTTCTTTTTAGCTGATCAAGGACATTGTAACCATTGGGAACAAATCTGGGGTTGGGTGTGGGTGCTCTATTTGGTTGGGATGATCTTGCGATGGTAACTTTTCTGCCTCTTGTGGTGACTCCACAATTAGCATGGGATCCTTTGATGGTGATGGCAGTGCAGTAGTCATCCAGGGATGTGATAACATGGTCATACACATGATTTACATTTTTGAAGGTGCCTTTCCCCTTATCAATGTTATTGTTCCCTTGATTGTTATGGTTAGGCATTAGATTTGCGTATATTTTGAGATTCTGATTCCTTGTTGGTTGTTCCACATTTATGATTCTTTGATCAATGAGGTCTTGGACTAGGTTCTTTAACTTCATGTGACTATTAATGGTGTGCCCTTTGATTTTGTGGAAGTCACAGAGTTGATTTTCATTGTACCAAGGAGGTTTTACATCTGGTTCTTGGTAGTTTTCATAGGTGGGGGCCTTGATGAGGTTTTCGTTTATCAATTTCTTCATGATGACTTCGAGTGGTTCCCCAAGGGCAGTGTACTTTCGCTTGGTGAAGTTCTTGTTTCATTGGGGTGGTCCCCTTTGATCATTGACGTTATTGATTGCTAGATTTTTTGGTTGTTGTGTTGTGTTCGCTGGATGGTTGTTTTGATGATGGTTTTGGATTTGTTGTTGTGGTGCAGGTGTGTTTTGCCGAGGGGCATTGATGAAAACTTTGGAATCAATGACACCATCATTGGTAAAATTTTTGTTTCTTACCCATGTGCGAGGTTTTTCATTATAGATTTTAGATGGGAAATTGTTCTATTGTTCGAGAGATAAAGTTGATCCTCCAAGTTGTGTCATAAGGGCTCGTTTGATGCTCAGCGCCTTGGAAATCAACTGATCATATGTGGTGATCCCTTGGACCTTGAGGTGGAATTCCAAGATGTCATCAAGGTTGGATATGATAGTGCACACTTGTTGTTCCTCGGGCATGATCCATTT
>VDFB02362323.1:0-18380 GCA_007258455.2 Sequoia sempervirens | reverse complement strand
GATTAGATAAAATGATTTATTTAATTAAGAGAGGAATATTGATAAATTTAATCAGATAGGGGAATTTGATTAAATGGTTAGATCGAGGAATGATTCAGGAAGAAATGATGTTAGTAAGTCAAGATCAGATGCACAATGTCAATCAATATATTTTACGTGTCTACATTTTGCCCCTCTTTGAAGCAGTGCAGTTGTTGCGTTGGTTCAAAGAATAAACGATCTCGATCAAAGCCAATTTTTTTTGATATTTTTAAAAACTTGCCCCACTGCTTCCTGGTGGGAGAGAATATACCAATATAATGCCCCCTCGAGAGATTGGACGAAAATTCCAATTTTTGGGTGATCTTGCGAAAAAAGGGGACAAAGTACCCAATGGGTGCGAAAGGGCTCTGGGAGCCTAAAAACGTGTCTAAACGCAATAAAATGATGAAAAACAAGCCTCAACCAAACAAAAATGGGTTCGGGGGTCCAAAACCCTAGTAGGACAGCCAAACAGGGTGAAAAAACCATAATTTATAGGCTTAAAAGGTGCCCAAGGGGTCACTTTCAAGTCATTTTCACACACCTTCGCTAGCAACGCTGAGATTTGAGCGCAAACCTCCTGACGATATGGCGCAACGACAACTTCCCCTACACATTTCAGACTGAGTTCAGACGTTTCAGTGACCACCTGGCATCGGGGCACCGGTATGTGGTCCTTATGCAAGCTTTGTCTTTTATTTTAATGCTTCAATTAATGCCTTAGAGAGTCGGTTCATCTTCAGCGGTGCTATATAAAGCCGCTCAGAAGACAAACTGTACCGCTTGGTACTGAATAGCGCTGCCGCGGTGTAGTTTAGAGTTTAGAAACTTTGACGCTGAGCTCAGGTTTGGTGGGCCAGTTTGACAAAGTGCGACGCGGCGTCGCCAATTTCACAAAAACTGCGACGCTAGAAGGAAAAGTGCGCCACGGCGGTGCCATATAGCTCTTTTTGGGCTCTAGCATTGGAGTTTGAGTAAAATCAAACTATGATGCCATCACAAACTGCACCGCTGGGGACGTTTTTGGAGCGCTCGATCAGAAATTTTTCAAATTTTTTTAACATAGCGACTTTCCTTGATGCAGGACGGGCCTAGGGAGCTCTACTCTCGGGAGCATCGGTCGTGTGACCTGGCTGGGTATCTGTGGGACCTGAATGACATAGATCAAGATAAACTCTGGATTGTAGGGTTATGGCATATTGCATACGCAACACCGATTCGTACCCACTTAGGGATGGTGTCAGCGCTAGCGGAGAGATGGCACAATGAGACATCTTCATTCCATCTTCCCACGGAGGCCATTGTTACCCTAGAGGACGTCTAGCGTATTCTAAGGTTGCCCATTCATGGCCGATGAGCGATATTTGATATGGACGAGGGGTGCGAGGCCTGCTTCTGAGTGCTTGCCACAGATGAGATTGTCTTCTGTGAGGGGCAGATATAGCTTGAACGCCACAGGATCCTGGCATCTCCCTACCGCTGGGTGATTGCAGCCATTATTTCTGGTCTCATTGCCCTAGACAAATGAGGGAAATATTTCAGTCCCGACTGGGGATACTGTTGGGAGCGGATGGTTCGAGACAGGCCAGTTCATTTTGTGTGGGGGCCTGTTCTTCTCACTTCATTATACAGGGACCTCCATGAGTATGTGTACATGGACGGGAGGGCACTGGGAGCAGGGGTGACCTTACTTCACGTTTGGGCATGGGAGCACATTTCTGTGCTACAGCCATGCATCATTCCAATTCTGATGGGGGCAAACGATGCCCTCGTGGCATGATACAGAGGTGGTGTGTCCTTTACACATACTGGTGAGCACGAGATCCCCTACTGGAGGCGGGTCTTGGACGAGATGCTAGTTTTCACTTGGCGTCCATACCTTGGTTGGCCTGGATGGGCCGATGATGCCAATTAGTTATTTTATTGCCACTAGGATCAGTACATGTAGGGGCGAGAGCATACCATGATCGAGAGGTACTTGCCTGGGTGCATGCATCGTCAATTCGGAGAGCCGCAGGATCGGCCTAATGTTGACTATGTAGCTGTCTTTACTCACAGCATGACACAGGTGTCATGGGGACAGTACATTCCTACCTCAAAGGCAGTTGACAATTTTAGGCATTTGGTAGCCCGACCGTGGGCTTATGATCAGGGTTTGGTAGATCCCGACACCACAAAGGCCTACAAAGACCAGCTTCGACCTCCACTTCGACTAACTATTCCAGGTGAGGACCTAGATCTATGTAGAGTCAGGGGTAGAGGGAGAGGATGAGGGCTAGGACCTAGGGTTGATATTCAACAGGATCCACCAGTTGTGCCCCTAGTCCCACTAGGTCACGGGGATGTACACATGCAGGATCAGCAGCAGGAGCTGCCAGTTCCACCACCACGAGCTGAGGGTGAGGACCAGCCTCACGTGCAACCACAGGTATAGCCAGCAGAACAGGTAGATGCGCGAGACACCTTGATTTTTTAGCTATAGGCACAGGTTCAGGCGGTGACCGCCGAGAGAGACCAGGCGAGGGCCGAGAGAGAGCAGCGTAGAGCAGAGAGAGATCAGGCTGTGCAGCAGAGACAGGCTGCAGAGCTACAGGCAGCTACTAAGCTAGGCTACAAACATCATATAGAGAGCATGATAGCCTCCTCCTCCCAGGGTACAGTGTTAGTTCGGTCCTACAGGGATGCTATCCGAGAGGCAGAGTATTACCGACGGGCCTATCATGAGACGATACCTACAGAAGACTGGGTCCCAGAGTACTCAGAGCGAGCTAGCCACAGACCAGCAGAGGGTCATGGTGACAGAGGCGAGGGTAGCATTCACAGAGATCGAGCTTGATCGAGATGACATGTATATTTTTGTGCCTTATGGGCTCATTTTTGATAGCCCGATGGGCATTTTGTACTGATTGACACATGTACATTGATCCGATTTATTCTTTGTACTATGATAGTTGATGATATATATGAGCCGATTTTGATGTGATACAATGTGTTTTCTTATGCATGGATGATTTTACTTCTATATGTTATGGAATGATGTCTTTATATTATGGATGCATTTATTTCTTGATGATGCATGCGTTATGGTTATGACTAACAGATCTATATTATGTTAACCTATGATATGCAAATGTGATGGTCTATTTATGATAATGCTAATGCAATGGTTGATATGTGATGTTGATTTTAATATGCAAGGTGTATATGCGAAATGATTATGAATTATGCTTATATCATGTTTATGAATGGATGTATGTTTTGTATGTGATGGACTATTCTATTTATGCTTATGTGGGATGATTTATGCAATGAATGTGTTATGATGTTATTTATGAGATGATATGGATGATATAATATGAATGTGATGGTCGTGATATGATGCAAATGGAGTGGTGCAATGCAAATGAGGTGGTATTATGTTGATGTTTAAAATAACAAATGTGATTATCCTAAACGTATTTAAATGATGATGTATGTATACGATGCAAAGTGATATGAGGATGCGATGTTATGTTAATGCAAAGTGATGCAATGATGTGCAATGTAATATAAATGTGATGATGTCATGATGTTATGCAAGTATGTATGCCTAATGAACTAAATGCTTATACACCTATTTGTTTATGCAAAAAATGATTATGAAATGCTTCTGTAGATGCTTATGTTATGGTTTATATGATAGATGGTAATATGAAATGGTTGTGAAATGCAAATGAATGTTTATGCAATGATTGATATAATGGCATGCGATGCAGTGTAATAGGTGAAATGCCAATGAAATGGATGTACCTATCTATGAATAATGTTTATGATGATATGCTTATATGCTGATTAAAATGTAATGCACATGTTTCCTATACGATATGCTTATGCAATATGCTAATGATTTGTGGATGCAGGATCGATGACGATGGTGGTGATGATAATCAACTGTCATAGTACCTTGTTAGTGCGGTTAGTAAGAAAAGAAGTCATTTCAACAAGACATAAGATGATGAAAATGCAAATGATGATGATGATGATGATTACTTGCCGAGGAATTGGGATTTTTAAAGGACCACATTTTCTTATGTTTGATAACACATGTGGTACGATGCATCAAGGTATAGAAAACCAGGATGGTGTTGTACCTAGTGAGATGAACTTTGACTTGACAAGCAGATAGGAGTATTCTTGTTCACACCTGACATACGGAAACCTTGCTAGGATGCACTTCAGAAGTTTCAATCATCTCAGACCAAAACATGGAAAGGTAAACCTATCCATGTGATAGTCAACAAGTTTCCCTAGACCTCTTCCCTACATACCTAGCAAAGCAAGTATTTGCCGAGGTTATGTTACAAGAACGTCCAACAAGCACAACAGACAAAAGGATAATGATCGTTGCCCCATTCCTATTTCTCTAAATCCTCTGTTTGGGATATCATCGAGAAGCCCTTGGAATGAGCGCAAATAAGATAAGTCAAAAGATAAAGACCAAGTAAACAAACAAACTGATGCTCTTCAATACTGCTAACGGAAAGAGGATGTGTTTTCTAAGGATGATAACCAAAATTTATTGCCAAAAGATAATGCCCATTGTAGGAAGGATTCATCCTAGGACATGTTAGTGGATGGTGGCACGTCATTTCGTTTATCCAAAGTGTTCTAAGGGATGATTGATATGGGACCAATTGATGACGAGTTACTAATACAAAGAGATGACCAACTTGTTTAATGCACTATCTTAGCCCTCAGGACTCCGACGCTTTGGAGTTTTAATTTTAATCAGCTAGGACTCTGCTCCAACCTGCCACCAAAGTTTGAGGATGAAGATCAAATTTTATTATGGATGGTGTTTTATTGGCGGGTGCAAGTTTGTGATGAGATAGATTCATTTTGATACGTTTTTGATGTTTTGCAATGTTTTGAGGTTGTTTTTGGTATTTTTTCAAGATTTTCAAATATTTTGATTTTTGATTTTCCAATGTTTTTGGGATTTTCTGAGATTTTGACCAAGAGACTAACCTAAGGACCTATCTTAGGGGTCTCGGGGGCTGATCAACAGATTAGCCTTGCTTATGTTATATACGCAGATACCACGTAGATCGACTGACGACTTGACCTATTTATAGATGATGATATACATGATGAAATGTCAGCTTATTATGACTGACTCCTAAAAGACTGACCTAAATGTCTCGGGGGATGATCAAAGATCAACCTTGCCTATGTTCAAGCTCAGAGATGATGTAGTTCGACAAGACGACTTTGTTTTTGACTTTTTGACTAACTTTTTGACCCATTTTTGGATTTTCTGATTTGAGGATTTTTAAGATCATACACGAATTTGATCCGATAAGAACATGCCCCCAGCATGATGTAATAGACTACTCCGATAAAGGAAGGACAAACTGACCTTGAGGATGGGACGAGTAGTACTAGGAGGGATTACGATACGAAAACAAGACCAAGCTATATTACGGATGCGAGTGGTTGAGTGATGGATGGAGACTTGAATGCGATGGATGATGGAAGCAAAATGGATGGATGATGCAGAACAAGCTGTAAAGATCCTGGTGGATGGAAAGTGCTTATTTATGCAAGGTGTCTGTTTGCCAGGTTTTCACCAAGGTACTTGCCCAAAGTGCCACCGAAGTGGTTTTCACTAGAGGACGATTTTTCTCTTTACTATTTTTTGATCCTTTTTTTGATTTTTTGCTTTTTTGATTTTTTTGTTGTCACCAAGAAGCCTGTTTGCCAGGTTTTTGCCAAAATAACCATTTTTTCAGGACATTTTTTGATTTTTTGGATTTTGCCCTATACCGGTAAAGATTTAGGTATAAAACTTTTGAGATGGGAGCTATTCATGGGCTCCTAGAGAGGTTCCCTTCGTGTGTTGATAACCCGATATGTCTCCATTTATAACTTGTCGTTATAGGATGAATGGTCCTGCCCACCTGGTTTGAACTTGCCTTTACCTACTTGGTTTTGGGACATTTTCCTCGCTTTTAAGACCAGCCTCCTAATTTGGTGTCTCTTGTTTCCTCGATTTTCTTGTTGTAGCCCTCATTTGAGTCTATTCCCACTAGACTCTGTAAAATGATTCAAAGCATCTATGCGTCTCTCATCCAGTAGCTCCAGCTTGTTCAATCTTGGTACCCGATACTCTTCATCCGTGATGAGATTTTGTAGTGATATTCTAAGGGATGGGAGCTCGATCTCAATGGGGAGTACGACTTCTGATCCATAGACCAAGGAGAAGGAGGTGGTGCCGGTGGGTGTGCGGATGCTGGTTCGATAGGCCTAGAGGGAGGGATTAAGCTGCAGATGCCAGTCACGACTTGCGTCATTGACTATTTTCTTGAGGATTTTGAGGATGGTTTTGTTTGTAGCTTTTGCTTGGCCATTGCCCTGGGGATAGTACGGGGTGGAGAAGCGATGTTGGATTTTGAATTTATCGCATAAGTCACAGA
Organism: Sequoia sempervirens; assembly: GCA_007258455.2. NCBI lineage: Eukaryota > Viridiplantae > Streptophyta > Pinopsida > Cupressales > Cupressaceae > Sequoia > Sequoia sempervirens. The sequence goes on along the minus strand of VDFB02362323.1, from coordinate 11,904 downwards.
CTTCCTGATTTTTGAATGGTGTCCCATTATCTGAGATAATGGCTTGTGGGACACCATAGCGGCATATAAGATAGTTCAAGATGAACTTTGAGATCTACTTTCTAGTTATATACGTCATGGGTATAGCTTCTACCCACTTAGTAAAGTACTCAGTTGCAGTTATGATGAGCTTGTGGCCGTTGGATGAGGTGGGTGTGGTTTTCCCAATGAGATCGAGTCCCCACTATGAAAAGGGCCATGGTGTGACGATGGGATGAAGCTTTTGAGCTGGAGCATGGATGAGGTCCCCATGCTGCTAACATTGTAGACACTTTCTAGCATGAGCATGTGCTTCTCTTTCCATTGTGGGCCAATAATACCCCATCCTCAACAGTTTCTTGGCTATGGTTATTCCACTCGAATGTGAACCACAGATACCGTTGTGAACTTCGGTTAGAGCGGTTAATGCCTCCTCAGCATTTAAACAGTGTAGTAAGGTACCTTCTATGCTTCTACGGTATAAGGTATCACCTAGGATGACAAATCTAGATGCCTTTTTAACAAAGGTTCATTTTAGGTTCGATGGTAGGTCAGCGGGTATGACTCCTATGCGAAGGTATGTATAGATGTCATGATACCAAGGATCGCCAGGACCAACGATTTCACACACATATTCTGATTCTGATACCTCGAATGCGGGAACGAGAAGCTGCTCGATTAAGAATTCATATTTTGGAACGTTGTGAGGGAAGTCTAATAGGGACCTAATTGTTGCCATGGCGTTTGCTGCTTTGTTGTTGGTTCTAGGAATTTGCTCAAATGTTATTTCTATAAAAGATTCCTTGAGAGTCTCCACCAATTTCTTGTATGGAGTGAGCTTGTCGTCCTTGGTTTGATATTTGTAGACACATAAAAATGGCCTCGCCTTGCAAACCCTCTTTTCTATGATGACTATGCTTCTTACTCAAATAATGCAATTATTTAATCGGGTCCTAATGTCATAATTATTCCTCCATGATTATTTAAATAAATAAATTGCATTTATTTATTTAGATACGTCACTAATTAGTCCTTATGCCTTCTAATAATTCTCCATTTAACCATTTATCCTTCAATCAAATAAATTTATTTATTTATCCCACTTTCCATCTCACCAAATAAATAATTAAAATGATTATTTATTCTCTTTTGTCTCATTCCCATTTATGAATTAAATCATTATTTAATTCATAAGTCAACATTCCTCCATAAATTAAATAATTTCTATTATGCCAACTACCTATTATTCTCCACCATTGATTTGATTATCTCCAATTAAATCCCAACCCTTCATTTAAAGGCTTGCCCTAACTTTGACCTAATGTTGCCCTAACCCTAATCATCCTTATCACATTGAATCCTAGCCGTTGATCTTAGGGCTTCACCAACTTTTAATCATATCCGTCCATTCACCATTTGGAATTCTTTAAAAGGACCTCTCTCAAGTCATTTTAGACAAGTTATTTTCAGTATGCTTGAGAGCTTTTGAGCACTTGAGCAATTACATTACTTCAATATTTTGCTTGGCTTTGTCAAAGGTTATAGTTGCACTTCAAATTTGAGGGCAATTATATCATTTTCAGCAAGATGGAGAAGACCAATGGAGGTGAATCAATGGAGGCTTGAAGACTAGGTGAATTTGTTTCATACTCTCATGTTTCTTGCTTTCATTGTTCTCCATTGTTATTAGGGATTTAATGGTTTTATGCTATTTGCAATCTAACTTGAAAATATTTTCTCTAATTACATTTGGTGAACTCGACGTGAAGTGCATGTTATAGAAATATCTTTTCAAAATCTTTGTATGGTATTCCAGTTTTTGTTCTATAATCTTCTTGTTACGCAATAAAATTGTTTCTATAATATTCCTATTTACAAGTTTCTGCAGGCTGAAGGGTTTTGTTTGATGCACATATTGTTTCGTAATGTTTTTGCTTGTATGGGAAGTTTAAGATTCAAAAATTAAAAAAATAAATAAAAAAAAGAGCATAAAGCATAAAATCTTTGTCTTAGAATGAGACACTCAAATATATTTTAGATTAATCAAGCATAAAGCGTGATCATTTTAAATAGAGCATATGCTAGTCCATCGTTGATCATCTCTATTCGTTAGTACATTTCTTCATTGAATTTGTCATCTGCAGAAAGTGAATTTGATAAAATTAGTCTTCGTCAATACCAAAAGCAAAAAAAAAAGAAGAGGAGGGTCTTGATATTGGTGTTCTTCCCAGTAGCATATCTTTCATGTCCTTTTGACCATTCCCCAATTCATATCGATTTCCCGGGCCACACACCTATCCATCCAAACGACATGCTATTTCTGGCTGACTGTAACCTGTTTGAATTAGTTTTCAGATTTTCTGTACAAAGCAACTGCTTTTACGAGATACCTGTTTCCTCTAGGAAGAAATCCATCACCCCTCCAAGCAGAGGACCATATCTCTTGGATTGCAGCATCATTGACTTCCAACTGTGCCTTTCTGAACAGGGTCGAATGAAGGTACTCCCCTCTAAGGTCAACTAGATTGAGGCCCATCACTACAACTGAATTCATTTTCCACTGATACTGCTGGCCTATTTGCTGCTCTTAACGTTCTGTATCTTTTCTGTCCACTCTGGCCGCATTAAGCAAACTGCAAATGGCTGCAGCTTAGGCAAATCAGTCCAGGGCCAACAACATTCTAGAAAGATGGCATTTTTATAGGCTTTTTGGAAAAACTTCTTTAAGTGCGATTCCAAGGCTCTCTTGAAACAATAGTCAACAAGAAACTCTACATTCTTCTCATAAAAGCCATGTGAAGGGGGGCTGCAATTAAAATTGTTTGACTACACAAATTGCATTCATTAATTCCGCCAAACTTTGGAGGCAGGGGAGTCCATTCATTAATTCTACCAGATCTTGGCAAATCTCATCGGCATGTTGGGACATTAATTTTGCTTAAGCATTAAAGTTGAAAACTTCTGCCAGGCAACACGCATCCTTTATTTCATTTTGTGTCATCAGCCGAGACACGACATCTTTTGTAGTCAAACTGCCAAGCTTCTTATCATTTTCACGCACCTTCAATCTTATGACTTTAATATTAAATGGCTAATACGGCGCTTTGTCGGATATGAGCAGCTAACAGCTGGAAAATGACATGTATTCATTAATACGGCTGCACGTTTTGCACACAAATCCCAACTACTCTTATTGGCGTTTGAGTTTCAAATCTCTTCATTATCTTTGGTGTTGACATTTTGCTTGTTTGAAAACTTTTTGCCTCACCTACAGGAATCCAATCTTCAGCTGCAATTTGAGTAGTTACAAGCTTCAAACCTCTCAAGACGGAGCGCCCATTCTGAAAGATATGGTCTAAATCTTCTGCAGCCAATGCTATTTCGGATAGGCCTTTTTGTTTTGGTAGAGAGTTCTCTCTGAGTGAAAGGAGGCATTGCAGCACGTTTCATGGGATCTTCTTACAAATTTGTAATAGTTTAATGAAACTTCCCCAAAAACTTTTGGGAAATGCTTTCTTTAGCTTTATTTAACTTTTCCATTATTTAGCTTTACCTTATTGCGCTTCATTTAGTTTCATTTAGATTTTACTTAAATTAAGTTAGCTTCCAGCTTTTCATTAGATGTAGGCTAGATATATTAGATTTTAATTAGTTTAGATTTTTTAGATTTGTTTTAGATTAATTTTAATTAGATTCTAATTGAAACAGATTCCTAACTAGATTTTAATTACCTTTTACTTTAAATAGATTTTAGTTAGTTTTTTAATTAGATTCCTAATTAACTTTAATTATATTTTACAATTTTTTTTTTAGATTAGACTTTACATAGATTTAGATTTGTAATTAGTTTTTTTTTTTTCTAGATTATGATATAATTATACTTTAGTTAGACTTTTTAATTAGTTCAAGGTAAATTAGATTGTCATTTAGATTTATATTTTAATTAGATTTTAATTTAATTTAGATTTTTTTTTTTAATTAAATAGAATTTGATTTAAATTTTTAAGATTTTCATTTAATCTAGATCTTTAATTAGATTTTAGATTTTTAATCTAGATTAAATTTCAAATTTTAGCTTTTAGATTATTTAAATTAGATTAGATTTTAGTTCTTTTTAGATTTTTAGAATGGTTAGAATTTTTTATTTTTAGATTAAATTTTAGATTTTTGGACTAATTAGATTTTGTAGATTAGAGTAATTGTCTTAATTTTAGTTTAGATGGTCTTAATATTAGTTTTATATTAATAATTTTTATTTTTTTGGGTTAATTTAGATTAACTTCTAATTTGTCTTAATTAGATCAATGTCATCTTTCTTTCTTTTTTTTAGTTTAATTTTGATTTGTGACTAATCTTTGACCCTTTTGTACTAGGTTTGAATGTCCACGATTCAGGATTTGCAACGTCAACTATCACTTGTCAAAGACGGAAGACTCAAAACTACTAATTGTGTTTTTGCAGGGCTCTCGCTTCAATTGTGCTTTATCTTGACTGCCTCCTTCACATAGCTGATTTATTGGGCCTAAAAAGAACTTGCGCGTTTGAGTCAAAATCATAAGCTTGGTTTAAAATAAACAAAGTGTTTGATGTGTTTGCCTCACACTTCAATTTGGATATTAAAATGAACAAATGCTTTCAACTTGTGTAACCTTTGATTCAATAATAGGAGTATCCTCTCCCCTTGCGCACTTCCGCGATCCTGGGTGCAAGAGAAACTGTTATTGACTCTAGGAAATTGGGCCTTCCTTGGTGGGAAAAAGTACTCACCCCAAGGTGACTCAGACCGGCAACGGAGCTTTTTGGCCGAGCTACCCCCGACCGGTATATAAATGTGAATCCTAAGGGAAAGCCTAGGATTACGAGTGCGGATGTGTCATACGGACAGAGTAGTACTCCCATAAACCCTGTTGAGCATAACCTCTTCAGGCTGGAGTGCCACCTAATCGGTGATTAATCTCTTGCCCCATGTATGGCCACTCGAACTGGGGTCCTGAACTAAATACTCTTGTGTAGTAGCCAAAAACCTTCTATCCGCTAGTGCAGCAACGGTCGTTGTGAAGGCATCCACATCTTCACAGTATTTAGTAGAGGTGATCAGCATGCCATGGGAGTTTTATGGGTGCTGGAAGCTTGGTTGGCCTAAGAAGAGAGTGCACTGTAAGGGGGAGCCCATGCAGCCAAGCTTCTGAATTCACACGCTAAGGATATGTGGCTGGGGAAACCCAAGTGGAATCTAGCGGATATTGTCCTGGCTTAACCATAGGATTGTGCTTGTCTTCTTTGTGATTGATTACACATTCAAAACATCGTGTTTCCCAAGTGTTTTCTAGATATTGAAACAAAACACACAACGCTCACCAATCTGGAAACAATCAACTTCAGACAATTCAAACTTTTCATCAAAACATCACAAAACTGAATTCGAGTCCAAACAATTTGGCCTACTGTCAAACATCTTTTCTCAAAGTCTTTATCAGAAACCAGAACTGAAATTGCTCAAAATTTTCATCATTCAACCATTAGCTTGCATTTTTACCTTAGGTTCATCCTTGTTAATTTTAGTTGCATTCCCTAGGCTTCATAATCATCATTTCCTACATAGACTTATCATTAGGTTTTCATCTTTGCAGACTTTGGATTAGGCCACCTCATCACACTTTGCAAAATCATTGCCTTCAAGAGTAGGTTATCTTGGGACTTAGTCAACAATCTCCTTTTCAGTCATTGTCCTTTTTGTGAGAATTTCCAACTCAACAGTCTAGTTTGGAAAACTCACTAGTCATTTTGACCTTGTCGCTTAGTCCTTTTAACAAGTTCGTTGATAACCAAAATTAAGACATAGATTAAGCTTAGAGTGGTTAGGAAAACCTTTCTCCACATTGCATTCATCTTAGTCCATACTTTGCATATTTTGTGCCTAAAAATCCAAAAAAAATCCAAAAATAGTGTTCACCCTAGTCCTCATTTTTGCATTAGTCACCTTTTTAGTCAACATTATCATCTTAGTCCTCATTGCACCTAGTCAATTCTATCATCTTGCATTAATCAACATTGTCATCCTAGCCATCATTGTCTCCTTGACATTTGGCATCTTTCTTTGGAAACTTTGTCATCTTGCATCAATCATTTCCTTAGGAAAACATCATAATCACCTTGCATTGTCATGCTTTATCACAAAAAAACCAAAAACATAGACTAGTTTTCATAATCATCATCCTCATTTGAGCAATTCTCTTTTATGGTCGAAACTAGGCTTCAAAGAAAGAAAAGACAAATGACAAACTTTGGACAAGACTTCAACACCAACATCCACACCAACACTTATGACATGAACCATGACATGAATTTTAATGATCCATTTACCAACATGAACATACCATCTTCCATGAACCTACCAACATCCTCTCGAAATCCGTTTGAACCATTCATACAGAGAGACCACACTGGACAAGTATTAGTTGAGGACCTACAGGTTGCAGCCCAAAATCCTGACGTAGCTTCATTTGTAGAGGACTTGGTCTTGAACGATGCTGACAGATACCTTGCTATGCTTTTAGACCAAGGGGCAAAACTACCAAGAGGATTTGACATCAATACCATAAGACCTTCGTCTCCAGACAACACAACACAAAACTTGACACCTCAACAAAACACAAACAATGCCTCCAACAATAACACTATTGTCACCACACAAATTGCTACAAGCACCATCAATATTACATCTAGTGGAACCATAAGTCAAAACACCTCCAACTCAATCAATGCAACATCTATTGGAGGAACACCCACCATGCCACAAGCAATATCACAATCCATGCCCACAATGTCAATGACATCTTCACAAACAGTTGGAACTACCCTTGGATCTACATCAATGGGGGCAAGTTCCTCAAACCTGATATTTGGAACCTCATCTATGACCATAGGGACATCATCATCAAATCCGTATGTGGGAACCTCATTCAACCCATTTGGAGGAACTAAACGACATATTCTTATTCAAGGTCCCCAACCAAACGTTAACACATCATCACAACTAAACATCAATGCCTCACAAGGACAAAATACCAACATCCTGCATGGACAATTCCAAGGACAAAATACCAACATCCCAATTCTTCCATGGACAAGGCACTCAAATGACACAACAAATGAATACCTTTGGGCACCAGAATAATCAAGGTTACCAGATCCCCCAAATATCGACAAATATGGCTGGATCGCACATCCCCACATATTCATCACAAATTCACATGCAACAACACATTCCTCATCAAAATTGGCAATACCAACAATTTCCAAACCAAAACATATCATACATTCCACAACAACACATGTCACATTCAAACTCGAACATGCTATCACAATCAATGGGGACTCAAGGGATACCCATCACTCCCATGTGTGATGCAACCAATAATCCCATAATAGAGGCCTTGACAGCCAGAGTGGCAGACCTCCAAAAACAAATGGAAAACATGCAAACATCCAACAAAATGCCACCAATGTCATATGACCTATGTCCATATCCTTTTGACACAAATTTATACATGCCACCATTTCCTCCTGGATATGTGGCCCCAAACTTCACCAAATACAAGGGAAAGACAAATCCTATTGAACACATTCGAGAAGTCATGACCAACTGTATGGACATTGCATATGAACACACTTACTTGATGAGACTCTTCTCCAAGAGTCTAACAAGACCCACACTCGAATGGTTCTCCACTTTGAAGGGGATAAAAACATGGAATGAACTTGTCAAAAAATTTGTGAAAAATTATGCCTATAACATTGACACAGACACCTCCATCACTAGCCTATGCACACTTACACAAGAAGACACTGGTGAAACGTTTATCCCATTTTTCCAACGATGGAGAGGCCTAGCAAGTCGCTGCCACATAGACATACCTGAAAAAGAGAAGGTTGACATGTTTGTACAAACACTCCTAGGCCCATTGAAAAATGGCTTGCGAGTTCATTGTTGTACAACCTTTATAGACCTAGTCGAACAAGGTGTCCAACTTGAGAAAGCACTCATTGCTGAGGGAAGATTAAAATACAGTCCTAAAAAAATAACTGCAAGTCCACCCACTGCCAAGAACAAATACTGGGTTAAGAATAAACATGTCACCAATGATGGCATTGTAGACGCCAAGGCTATCAATGCAATGGGTCCTGTGCTTACCCTTAAAGGGGCTCAACCGCAAAAAACACAGATGACCACACAGACCCATGCTACCAATGTTGTACAGACAAATCAAAATAACCAAGGTAACCAAAATAACCAAATTCAAAGGCAGCCCCGACAACCCAGACAGTTCCCCAGGAGTCGCACATACACCCCCTTGGGTGAGCCCATTGAAGAAATCCTCAAGAAACTCCTTCAAAATGGTGTCATAACACTTGAGGACCCAAAACCATATGACCCAGGGCAGTTTAAACCATTTTGGGGGGATGACAACGCATTTTGTGATTATCATCGAGCAAAAGGACACAAAACCTCCTCCTGTCGACAACTGAAAAATTTGGTACAAGACCTTATCGAGAATCGCACCATTGAGATAGGTGGACCACAATTTGCATCTAATTCAGACCATACCATACACAAGAACCCACTGCAGGACCATGATTCTAGTAATCCTTCCACGTCAAAATCCAATAACTATAATCAAGCCAACCATGCCCGTATTGCATATGACTATTCTGGGGGACCTATCATAAATCATATTAGAACAATTGTCAAACATGTCAACACAGTTACTGTTAGAAATGCCCCTGAATGCAATGTCACTACCCGTGGGGGAAAAGTCACCATAGCTGGCCCTCCTCCCAGACAACCAAAGATAACAATCGCTGGCCCATCCACCCGACAATCGCTGTCCAAGCTATTACCCAAACAATCCCAGCCTAAAGGAAATTTTAACCTCATTGACCAACTTGGGAAGACACCTGCACAAATTTCTATACTTGAGTTGGTATGTATTTCCCCAGCTCATAAGGCTATACTCGACAAAACATTACAAGAGTCTTCTATTCCCCAAGACATTGATGTCAATCAATTTGAGGCCATGGTGGGATATCTTACCGCTCCCCACCATATAACATTTTCAGACCAAGACTACTCATCGTCCAAATCCAATCATAATGATGCCCTTCACATTGAAGTTTTTATCCATAAGCATAAGGTCAGACGAGTGTTAGTAGATGGCGGAGCAGGACTAAACATATGCTCCTTAAAATTGGTTAAGGCCCTAGGCTTTTCTGATGCTTGTGTAGACGCTACAAAGAGCATTGTTATCAAGGCATATGATGATGAAGAACGTTCCTCTCGGGGTGTAATTACACTTCCAATTCGTATTGGACCAGTCATTGTGGACACCACTTGTCAAGTCCTGGATCTAGAACTTCCATACAATATTTTACTTGGTCGACCTTGGATTCACGCCTTGAAAGTTGTCCCTTCCACGTATCACCAGTGTTTGAAGTTTCCCTTTGAAGGCACTGAGATTACCATATATGGAGACCCTGACCCATTTCAATATTGTACCAATTTGAGAGGTATCTCAGAGTGCCAAGTGCCTATCAATAGTGAAGCTTCGACATCTTCATCCTCTAAATTCATTGACCCATCAACACTTGCAAAGCCTCCCACATCCACATCCACTACCACAACAGTCACCTCTGCTTCTTCGGCAACCATGACCACCTCCATGACATCTACCACTTCATCCATCACCCCAAGCATCGATGCAAGTATTAAGATCCAGGACCAAGGGTGTGGAGAGTATAAGTTGAATACGGCCTATTGCATAACGAGGATGCCTAAGTCTCCCTAGGTCTACGACAAGCCTTGTTTCATGTTAGAGTCAAAAGAAATTTTTAGAGTCCCTCCAAAAATAGTATTCATAAAGTGGGGTGAAATGAGTCAAGAGGACATTGACAATGTGCTATCTTGGATTTATAGAGAACCAGAAGATCCAACTCCCTTGCCAGTAAAAATGTATGGTAAAGGATATGACATGATAAAGGAACAAGGCTACGATGGAATTAGTGGCCTCGGCAAGCACAAGACAGGAAGGCAAGAACCTCTAGCACCTAAAGGAAGACCTAAACATCTTGGGTTAGGATTAGGACCAGGAGAATCTGGCGATCATAGTACCAATGCACTTTCTAGTGAGAGAGTAAATGCTTCAGACTGTGTCAAGACAATTGAAGATCCCCTTTCTGAAACTGACTCCCACGAATGGGAATTTGGCTCCTAACGATCCCTAAGTGATTGTTGCCTTGATGACTTGTTCCTTGAACCTGGAGAGCCTACATTTGAAGAGAGATTCTGGAAAATGTTCAAAATTGACACGACACCAAACACCCAGTCTAGATCCTCTTCTACTCCTATTGACCATAATCCCGACATACTCGTCTACCCTACTGAACCTAATGGCCATCATTCAGATTCATTTGAATTTCCACATGACACTACTGACCCAAACTCCACTCCCTTTGTTCCTTACTTTGCTGATGAGTGTGAATCAAGCAAGGCAGAGTACTGGATAGAATTTTATATAGAGCCTGATGATGACAATTTTATCTTTAACCTCTCTGAATCTATCGGCATGCTTTCCACATCCTACCCACCATTCACCAATACTGATGATGATATTTCCTTATTCTACCCACAACTAATCAATTGGGATCAACAAGGCCCGCCAGTTATGAGGCCATTGTAGAATTCATGGGACTGCGTGAGGGTATACCAAGTGGAGACCACAAGGCTAGATTTTCCATTGACCTAGATTGTGCTGCTTACTTTGGGGAGACTACTCCATCCTCTAGTCACAAAATGAAAAATAAAAATAAAGCAAAAAATGACACATCTTTAGGTGAAAACCAAAAGGCACCTTCTGACGATAAAAAAGTAAAAATAAAGGACATATCCGAAGGGGACAACCTCTCTGAGGCACCTAAGGATGGAGGGCTAGAATTTCTCCCTGTAACTTAGGAAAAATCAGCCATGCTCATAGAAGACACTATGGAAGTAAAAATATCTACAGCAGAAGATCCTAAGATGGCTCTCTTCGCGACATCTTTGACAGAGGAAGAGAAACCTGAGTTCCACAAATTCTTTTCAGAGCGTAAGGTCAACTTTGCATGGTCTTATGCCGATATGCTTGGGTTGGATCCAGAACTTGTCTTGCACCATTTGCCATTATTTCTAGATGCCAAGCCAATGAAACAAAAGCTGCGAAAGATGCACCCACAGATCACCTTGTTAGTGAAAATAGAACTTAAGAAATTGTTAGATGTGGGGTTCATATGGTCCATAGACTATGCCAAATGGATATCAAATCTTGTACCAGTCACAAAGCCAAATGGTCAAATCCGCATCTGCACAGATTTTTAGGACCTGAATAAAGCTTGTCCAAAGGATGACTTTCCCTTGCCAAACATCGATATCATAGTGGACCTTACAGCAGGATATGAGATGTTGTCCCTCATGGACGGTTTCTCCGGTTATAATTAGATTTGTATTGCCCCTGAAGATCAACACAAAACAGCCTTCATATGTCCTTGGGGCACATATTGTTGGAACATCATGCCTTTTGGTCTTAAGAATGCAGGTGCCACGTATGAGAGAGCCATGACAACCATATTCCATGACATGATGCACCAGATCAAGGAAGATTATGTAGATGACCTTTTGGAAAAATCTTTGACACGAAAAGACCACTTGAGGGTGTTAGACAAAATTTTCAAGAGACTAGAAGAATACAAGGTCCGCTTGAATCCAAAGAAATGTGTCTTTGGCGTAACATCAGGCAAAATTTTGGGGTACATTGTTTCTCGTAGAGGCATTGAGGTCGATCCTGCCAAGGTGAA
>VDFB02362322.1:0-14338 GCA_007258455.2 Sequoia sempervirens | reverse complement strand
AATCATATAATCCACCAAATCCTCTGTATTCCTACCTTGTACTAGCTCTACCAATGATGTGTGTAGTAGACTATGTAAGTGAGATGACATTGAACCTAAAGAGAGAATCTCCATGAAACCTCCTCTCACAACCTGATCGAGTGTGTCAATAGATGTCTGAACACATGTAGTAGCTTGAGATGATTAGCCACCTATAGCAACAGATGACTAGACACTTTTAGTAGTAGATGACTAGGCACTTGTAGTAGCATAATCATCAATAGGTGGATGTGCATGTTCCGAAGTGGTAGAATGGCCAGTATATGGCACATGTGCCTCATGGGATGATCTAGATGTAGGATCAATATCAAAATGCTGGGACTGAGCTATTGGAGTTTGCAAATCTGTACAACAATGAACCACAAATGAACCAACATCTGCTAAGGGTATCCCCAACTATGACGAGATCACACCATAAGCTCTCATCAGGTTGTCAGACAATCTATAACATGTATCCCTTAGAATTTGGGCATCATGTGTAATGTGGTCTATATCAGCTGAAGATGGGATGCTTGTCACAATATATACATCTGAATCAATAGGTGACCTATGTGGATGTCTTATCAAGTATCAACCCATGCGATCTACAAATATTTTTTGAGCTTGGACTGCAATATCAACAATACTGCCAATTGCTTCTCGTTGGGAAATAATGAAAACCTAATCTCCAATAGGGCTAATGGATGGAGCAATAATAAGCATCCTCTGCCCAACCAAGGCCCTACAATCTAGGGGATTTTGATTTGTATGATGATAAGCATCCTTTTCGTAGACTCTACCATGCCCCTACCAAAACAAATGAGGTGGTAAATCCAAATAGTTAACATTGAGGCCTAAATGGACCTCAATGTATAATTGTTGTACAAAATATAATGGAATTTGGTCATTATTTGGATAACGACCATGTGCTACAAGAAATCATGAATAAATTCAAGGGAGAATCCTAGGATCTATGCACCCAGTCACCTAATATGCCCTCACTTGAGATCTAGTAGAATACTGGGGAAAACATTTAGTTTTGATAGTTTCCTTTGGCACTCTAAGTTGGACTGTACTCAAAGGAACATCACCCGAAACCTCATCCCTCATCTAGGCAATAAAAACTTCTAAAGTCTCCCTAGAACATGCATGCACACCTCCTAATTATTGTCTAATCATAACTAAACTCTCTAAAATCCCCTCACAATTATTTTTGTAGACCCCTGTGGTCGAAGGGTCAGCTAAAATCAATCTCAATATCTAAATCTCTATATTTTTACATGCCCAAATCCCATCCATATTGATGCACTACATAAAAATTAATTAAGTTCTAATTTTAATTAAAGGACATGTCATACACTTGATTTACATGAATTTAAATATAAATAATTTACATTTTCATAATTAAAATAGGACTTGAAAGGTGAACTTTAGCTAATGTTAATTTAGAATAATTAAAAAATATGTATATGTATCAACATAAATCAACCTAAGCTAATAAGTGAATTAGATCTAGAACATGATGATTGAACATATTAAATGAACATAATAACTTAGGATCTTTCAATTAATCATGAATAGATATTAAATGCACAACTAGATTGATCCAAAGAGAGAGTATGTTCATGCTAATACATTGTTGAATCAAACACATAGTTCCACATAATTTCAAGAAGATAAAGAGTAAGAAAATACCACATAACCTTGAAGAGATCATGCATAATTCCATCTAGGTTCAATATAATTTATAATTAGCTATCTTCATAAGCACATGTAATGGAGTTCATCTAGAAAGTAAGAGGTTAATCATAAGCTATTTGTCCATAGTGGATCAACTTGGAAGGAACAATATCTATGAATTTTAGTAGAGAAAATGTTCAACATAAAAAAGAAGAAGATGATTTAGTGGAAATAATCTTTGGGAATGCTATATAAATTTTTCAATGAAAGACCAATAACTTGCAACTATGAGGCCTAGAAGCTCTAACTTGATAAGAATTTTGAGTGATTATTTCTTATAAAATTTAAATTATTTGGTACAATAAAAAGATAACACTAGAAGAGAAATCCTCATAAATTAGTAATTGGACCGATTCATGAGCCCTACTTTATTCTATTTTGAAAAAAATGAAAATAGATTAATGTGGGGAAAATTTATTATCTAAGAGACATTAGATAGAGTAATTAAGATTCAAGAGGATCATCCTTTTGGTCTTAGTCATTCTAACAATGTTAATAAAGCCATATGATGCTAGAGCATCCTAGCCAATGATTAATTTTGCATCACCGCAATATAGATCAAAGGGGTCTAAGAGTATTTTAGTTTCAAGTTTGTATTTTTTCAAGGAAATGACATACTTGGATGAGTTATGAGGGGTTAAGAGAATATTCTAGCTAACTTAAATTACAACAAAAGTATTACTTTGTATTTTTAATACTAGCCTATTTCACACTTTATAGAAGTGTGTTGCATCTTGAATAGTAGCCTATGATAACTTTGGAAAAATTTCCTCCAAGGAAATATCCTCCCCCATCTAAGGATTTAATTTGGTGCAACAAAATTAAATATGATTTCTTGCTCATCCAACTATGACAATAAAATGCCATCATTGTTGTGTATCTCAAGATATTTTAAAAATTAATCTAAGGCTCTCTATTATGTCATAAATTAGATTTATCATTTCTACTCTTGAGTAGATCATGGATGCACACAATGGTTGTAGTCCCATCTACCAAGTCCATTAGTCTATTAGGCTTTTTTCCAACAATAAAAAGTTTACAATCAAAGTTGATCCACATCCTCTCTAATATTTTTAATAGATGGATCTTGGTCATTAGGATAAATTCCTTATACATGTTTTCTACTAATTGTAGCTTTATACCCACTTCTTAAGCTAAATAATTTGTACTATTATCACCTCTTATAAATGGTGTTTTGCAAAGTTATTTGTCTTCTTATAACACATTTCATATTGATGATTATTAGGGACCCTTATTTAGATATCATATGGCATCACATTTATAAATGTGCCCAAATCAACTTGAGGTAGTTGATTAAATTCTATCTAAATATCCTAATAGTGAGAAAGAGTCTAGAGGTGACTAAATTTTTCTCCTCTACATGAACATAAATATTCAATGTTTTATATATTTTGGTTAATTCCTTAGGTCATGTTAGTGCTTCAATTATAATTTCCTTTTCATTAGAGTTAAATTACATTTTAAATAATTTGACACATTTTCTTTAGCTCATTTTATGTGGAATCGACTAGATGTTATGACATACCTTTTATTGATCTAAGGTGTTATCCATTTGGTGGGGTTGATTTTTTTCTTGCATTAACATTTAGATGAAATGTGAGGGAAATTCACTAGGTTTAATGTTGTCAAAGGTTTACTTTTGTTTCTTCTCAAAGTATAATTTTCACCCTACTGGTATTAATCATAACCATGCACATCATATATATTCCTCAAGCTCATATTATTCTTATCCAAGAACATTGTGCATTTTTAACATGAAGACACACCTAGAACTTTTGCATCTAGTTTTGCCTTGAATTTTTACATGTTGCATCTATGTAACACAAGTTTCGTTGGTCTAATTAGTGCTTCCCCATTTATAGACAATTGAAATGTTCTCAAAGGAATTCAATTTTTAAAGAGTACAACAAAGAGATAACTTTATCTAATATTTAATATATCAATCACAAGAGTCTTTAAGGCTTATTTTCTTATTTACTTTAGTCTTATGGATTTCTTTTTTTCTAAATTGAATCAAGATTATTTTTCAAATTTTATTCTTCAAATATTTATACGTTTCCAATTTATTAGGTTATTTCATATACTATATTCCCATGATAGGTATATTCTAACCACATTCAAATAGAAATTCACATTCTAACAATTAATGGTTTCTTGCTATCAACCTTGGAAGTTTTCTCTACTTTTTCTTATTGAGTAGTTTTCTTGCCATGTGACACTAAGATGTTTAAATGAACTGATGCCAAAATTTGAATTTTAGATTAACCATACAATATCCTCATTTTTTTTGTCGAAGAATAGGCATGTATGTATGGTGTTACCTAGTTCTTGATTGAATATATTTTAGAGTCCCCCTTTGGTTTTTTTGACCTCCCCATTTCATATCGACATTGAATACTTGGTTAAGCTCAATATTATTTAAATTAATTCCTAGTTAGTGTAGTAGGTCCCAGGTTGGAGATCAACCTAGGTTTTGATAACAAATCAATCACAACCTAATTTAACTTGTGATTAATTCAAGATTTCTTCATAATGTACTCATTTTTTCATAACACTTATTTTTTGATAAGTGTCTTCATAACACTCATTGAGGTAACTAATTTTATTTTGTTTGATCTTAAGGAAAATACATACCACTCTTGAGTTAAGATTATGCCTAAATAGTGACCAATTTCATGATATGGATATTTCAAATCAATCTTACCCAATGTACATTATGTTTAAGATATAATAATACATTTAGTAAGACTCCAAACTTAAGATAAATAAATTCATAGAAAATAGTTTTCCTTTAATTTCATGTACACATAGGACTATGTGCCTTAAGAAATATCTCTTGTTTCACCATTCAAATCAATTATTAACACATATTTCTTCTCCATCACAAATATATATGACAAGTAATCATGTGTTCATGTATATGTGCATATATCAACATATAATACAAGCATTGTTATGCATAATATTTTATAAATTTAATAATAATTCAATAGGATGCACGAGATCCTTCTTACATATATAAGGAAAGTAACCATCATTATTAAACTTGATAATCAATAATGTTTCCATGTCTATGTCTAGAGAACCCAAACATATCAATAACATGTATTATTTCTAGGTACAATCATAGAAGAATGTATCAATTCATCTAATCACCATAAGGTACATGGTAAACCAAATTAAATATATAATAATTTATTAGCTTATTTTAATTTTAAATTCTAATAGACACATGCTTTTTAATTAGTTTTATGAGTAGGTTAATATCTTTGAATATATTTTAAATACATTCATTAAATTTCTATTAACCCTTTAGATTGAAGTGGTGTCATGGACCTATAGTTGTTCAATATTTAAATGGTACCAATTTATTATTGTGTAGGAAAGGAATAGAACATGGTTTTCACATTGGTTTATATGGGTGACTTAGCTATCAATTATCTCTCATGTGTATACATTTTTATCCCTCTAATTATTGTACATAACTATCACTTCCACCTAGATCTTAGTATATATCCTAAAATTGGATGATAATGTGTCTTTCTATCATATGCATATAGGTTGGTGTACCTACGAGAGGGGTAGGCCACCTACTTAAGAGAATGTTGAAGAAGCACACACAAAGTGACATGGAAATGGCACATGGTAGAAATGCAAAATAGGTTGTTCTTCATGCAAATTAATCATATTCTATGTGAACATGACAACATGTGTCCCATTTTGATTTATTTATTTTGCCTTATCTGACAATATGGGAGCCACTATAATAGCATATGACCATAGAAAATTAAAGTTCATAAGTGCACAAGGGTACCAATTGTAGAAGGTAAGAATTTAGCACATGATATTGATGCTAGTGTATAGGTTGATCATCAAAATGATACCTCAATTGAGAAAATAGGAATGCACTATATCATAATATTTTAAAGGATAATTATTTGGGGCTTAGGATTTAATTTTTAGGCAAGAAAATGAGGGTTCCAAAGGTTGTAGTTAGGGTTCCAAAGGTTGTAGTTAGGGGAATTTGACACCTACAAGCATCCCTCATTTTTGGCGCAATTATTCAGAAAATTAGTTTGATGATTCAACATTTAAGAATTAGTCAAGGTTGAATGCAAACAATATTACCATTTTACAGGGTTTGATTGCCAAACACACATCTTTGTTGGAGTTTCAGCGACTTAGTCATGGCATGAATACTCCAGGCATGCGTATTTCTTCTCACGACAACTTCATTTCATTTTTCCTCTTTTCAAAAGTTTCAACTATAGTTTTTGATAAGATAGCAGAGAAGGGCCTGTTGACGTGTCTGATGGCACAACAACATGCAAACATAATATTGCTACTCTGTTTCTCCTGAAAGAGAAAGACAACACATGGATGTATTAGCTCCCAAGGTCTTTGTAGTTGGTTCTCAACTGTGCTGATGTTGTTCAGTGGTCAATGTAACAGTAATGTTCAAGGGTCCTACTGGTGTTGAGCTTCTGGATTGTTCTGATACCAAACATAAACTTAAACCTACTCTAACTAGGGTTTTTAAAGAAACATAAAAAAGATAGATCAGAGCTTTGGAATAGAAAAGAATGTTAATTCATCCAACTTAACCAGACTTGTTACCTTTCAGGGAATTCCTAACTAAAACTGCAGAACAAAATTAACTTGTGATTAACACACAGTTTCATTCATTCACAGTGTTGATTTCAATAGCAGATTACAAATCACTATTTAAACAAAACACAAGATAAAACTTCATTCCTTGAAAGCTTTTCAAATCAAATGATTAACTCAAGATAAATACCATTCTGAAGCATAATATGAAGTAGATTTAAATATGGTTGCTTCTACTGTTGGTGAGACAGATAAGCAAAATTTACAAATATGGCATAATCACCAGTGTACAAAAAAATTGTATCTTCAAACTGCTTCCATCTATACTAAGAAAACTAGAAGTATACATCTACTGCCTTCTGTTGAATCTAACTCCTATCTAAGAAGATGAAAGAGGCTCCCATTACAAAGAACCAGGATGCAGCTATGTCTCCTCTATCTCTATGTATTCTAAAACTTCTACTTTTTTCTAACCCTACCACCTCTCTCTTTTCCAAGAGGCAAGAATGCCATATATACAGAGTGTACCAAAAATAATGCGAGTTGTCCCCTATCTTAGGGTTTACAAAATATCTTCCTTCAGAAGGGTCAGCATCTAGATCTTTTGAATAAAGTTGGTTCTACATTAAATGTGCATCCTTGTTGTCCATATTGGTGAAGGATTGCCGCCAAGAGAAACCTTCAGATCTTTTACAACTACCACATTTACTTTTGGCCTTCGTGTCCATCTTCGAACTTCCACGTCGAGCCACTTTGAATGCTCTAAAACATTATCATTAATGCCGGTCTACTTTTTCCAGCAGACCTCACAGCTGTCCCTGTGACTTACAGCCTCCTTCTTCCTTCGGCCCTCTTCCCACTCCAGATCTATCCTTCTACAAGTTATCAGCGTGACATGTGGCAGTCGGTAAGACCTCACAACAAGCCTCTCTTTCTTTGGTGAGCACACCCACATCGGGGAGACTTTTCATGTTGGGAAGACCTCACCCCGAACTCACGCCCTGTCACTGAGACATCTCTGGGTCGGCAAGACCTTTCATTGAGCGCATTCCATTACACCGAAGGGAGAAAAAATGTCGGCGAGACCCTATCGGGTCGGCAAGACCTTTCGCCGAAGTCACCTTTCAACGAGACTCCTTGAGAAATATCATGTACATGACTTGATCCTACAAAACAAGGTCTCCATTAGTCCTTTAAACCATAAAAATATTACACTCGAACTTACCCATAATACCTTCCTTATTTTATTAAATTTCGCAAAAGAGACCTTCTTTCGGCGAAGGTGGAACCAAAACCGAATTGGGAATACACTTCCCCTTTAAAACTGTCAAGGGCAGAACCAAGAAGAAATCGGAACCAGGACCGGAGTCAGAATGGGAACAAGATACAAACCAAATTCTAACCTCTCATACTACTGTCCTAGCTCTACTCCCGCAAAAGAAACCAAATGCAAGGGAAATATGGAAACAAACGCAGGCGGGATCAGAGCAAAAACTGATCCCGAGCGAAACACAATGGGGGCAGGGGCAGAACTAAATCTGAAATTGAAACTTCTTCAAAGTTTCAATTTCGGATTCCATCCTGATCCCGCCTCCGACAACATACAAAGAGATGACCAAAATAATGAAATAGAAAAGGGGAAAGGAAGAAGAAGACCCTGCGACCAATTGATCGAAATCAGGAAAAAAAAAAAGAACACAGCGGAACCGGGACTAGAACGGAACCCGAACCTGAAACTTCTGAAAAGTTTTAGGGTTCGGTCCTGGGTCCGGGTTCGCCAAAACAACACGAAAAGACACGCAAGGAAAAAGAAACAAAAGAGGCGGAATCGGGACCAGGGAAGAAATAGAAAATAGAAGTTGGAAGGAATTCCAAGTTCAATTTCTGTTCTGGTTCCGGGTCCGCCAAAACAACAAAAAGAAAAATGCCTAAGGCCGAAAAGAAAACACCTAAGGCACATGACACAACTAAAGAGGAAAATGATCGACCAAAAAAGAAATAAAGGGAAAGGCGAAGTCGGGGCCGGGATGGAACCCGAACGAGAAACTTTGACAGAGTTCAACATTCAAATTCGGCCCCGGACCCAACTCCAAGAAAGAACAAAAGAAGAAAACAAAGAACTGTCGGAACCGGAACCGGGAACGGAACAAGACTAGAACTTGGATGTAATTCCAAGCCTGGTATTGGTCCCGGTTCCGCTTCCGATAGAATTTAAAAGAAAAACGCCTAAGGGAAAAAACCAAAGGCCAAAGGGAAAAGAAAAAGGGGGACCCATTTTGTTCCAAACCAAAATGGGGTGGTTATGCAAGGATAACAGGTCCCTGATCCCATAGTACAAAAACAAATAAAAAAGAGCAGCAAAGGTGGGAAACAACACCACCACCGAAATAAAAAAATAGCATCAGCTTGGCTCGCAGGCCCAAATTTAAAACCATAACCATAGTCCAACCATTATGTATCAAAAATAAGAAGTTTATACCACCATACTTTAAACTACAGAGACCATTAATTAAGTCCACAATTAACCAAGTGGTATTCCACCAAATCTTAAAGAAAATAACCGAATAGTCCCAAATATAGGTAAAATATAAAAAAAACCCATCAAAAAATAGAACAACAAGCCAAGCCATTAATTGGCTTTCTTTAATAGGTCCCCATACTCTCCTAAGAGAGCCATATATTCACGCCAATCAGGTCCCTCTGTTTCATCCAACTGTTTCATGGCGTCAGATTTCCCCTACTTCTTCAATTTCCTGGTAAGCTTTGTTTCTCCCGATGCAACTCCCAACATCGCATGTCTCATCAACCTGTTAGTGAATCTCATCAAAGTAACCAGAGCCTTTTCCATATCCTCAACCTGGACCTGCAAGAAGGTTAGTCTACTTTTAAAAAATTCATTACTCAAAACATCAGTTTTGTTCTCCAATCCAAAAAACCCGACATCCTGTTCATTCCCAGCTTCAATCTTTTCCTCATATTGCTCTGCTTGCTCCTCCTCTTCCTCATCTTTTTCCTCCTCCAGTTCATCTTCCCCCATATCGTAAGCAGTGTCCTCAAAATTAGAATCTTCAGATTCCTCATCTTCTTGAGCCTCAAACTCCTCATAACCCAAGATTTCCTCCACATCCTCAAACACTTTTTGTTTCCCCTTTTTCTCTTTGGAGGCCACCTTTTCCAGCCGAGCAGACCTTCTTCCACCACTGCCACCACTCCCTTGTCCCTGTAAGGTCTCCTTGATCTCCTCCTTTTGGTTCACATCCTCAGAAATATGAATACAATCACTAGGATTGATATCACGTCTAGGTCTCTTGGCTTTTGGCGGTTCTAATAGCAAGGGAGAGTGTTTCCTCTTTTCGGGGGTAGCTCTAGTAAGCATTAAGTCAACATTCTTCAAATCCTCACTTTTCTAGGACCGAGGGGTAGAAGGATTCAAAACATTTGCTACCAAAGAGTTTCTTTTGGCAGGGGTAAGCAAATGTCTCGCCACAACAGCAGGAGGGTTGTGGGGAGGTTGTTCAACAACCAGGGGTTCACTAGCAACAGGGTTGTCTACTCCCCACAATTCAATAATGTCCTCATCCTACTGGTCAAGGTGTTCAATTCTGGCATTTAGAAGATTACCATGGGGATTTTGAGCAAGGGAAAATTTATACAGAGTGAGCATAAGGCCTTGATGAAGGGGCGGGTTAGCTCCTTTTTCAATATTAAGTTGTGCATAGAGGACAAAAGGTAAAAAGGAAAGTTTATGTGCTCCCCATGTCTAATGTGATTTAAAACAGGAAAGTGGTAAGCATGAACAAACATATAGTGACCTTCGAGAGTAAAATAGCGCATAACAAATAGACTCACAAGGGCAAAAGGAGGAGGAAGTTCGAGTCTGGAATTCCCATTCTAGAACTGCTTGAGATTTTCTCCATCATGCAAAAAATTATCAATGAATCTTTGGTAATTAGCTCCACTCTTTTTAGCCACCTTCAGACCAGCATTTTGCAACCCCGTGGCCTCAGCTATGAAACAAGAAGTAACCTCAAATTTCACAACACCTATAGAAACCCAACCTTTCCTCTAGGAATTAGTGAATTTCATCATTAAACTTTCATTATAGCCTCTGAGGGATTGGAAGGAGGCCATCCAACATTCTCGAATAAACTCCAGAGGTTGTCATTTTGTTTCAAAGCTTGGTAGTTAAGTGGCTCTATTCTTTTTCTCGGACCTCCCATCTTGCTACTCTGCAAGTTCTTATGATAAGACTGGCTTGACTTCATACTCTCCCCTGTAATTTGCTTTATTCCCTTGTAGCCAGCGCTAAGATCCCGAAAAAAACTCAGACCCACTAAAGAATGACAATTTGAGAAGCTTCTTGTTAGGGAAGCCAACCTCACATTTCTCGGAACCCAAAAATCATTATGAATTTTACAAGCATTAAAATCCATGATTAAATTCTTTCCTTCTCCCTCTATAGAAATACGTGAATAACTGATAGATTGCATGTGATTTTTGAACATACTTTTTAAAGGGAAACTAATGAAATTATCTCTCTTGAGGATCCTCCAATACTTGCACGTACACCTTAAGCCATCATTACTGAGAAAGCTTGACAACACCACTTGGTACCTTTCATCCTGCCAACAACTAAATGATCAGTTACACATTTGATATTAATTTTCAAACTTTTCATTAAGGATGACATCTCTAAGAGGCGACGACATATTTCCATTGGTCCACCTTTTCCAACCCCTGCACCCTAGTGCCATGTTGGCCACACAATCATCAAATTCGTTCCCTTCCCTATACACATGTTGAATACGACAATTAGTAAAATAATTTTTAATCACTTTACATCTATCTATAATATTTTTTATTTCCCATGGGGTAATCATCATTTAAATTTGATCTCATGAATTTAATTGAGTCCCTTCCTAGTGATAACATTTTGGAAACCCCAACTCCTTTGAGGGAATTTGGGCAAATCAAGAGTGTTTCATAGCTTCTGCTTTTGGCTTGTTAGAGAAACCCTGAGGTTCTAATTCCAAACTCCAAAAATATTAGCCTAATTTTGTTTTCACCAGGCCTCTGACCTAGCCTCAAATTCTGGTTGCTGTTCTTTGGAGCGGAACTTAGTATCAAATTCTGTAATTTGTTCTAATTTTCAGTGGAGGACTTTAAACAATACTCCATCCCATTAAACATCTGACCAATCCATTGCTTAAGTCCTCCCCATAATTCCACTTTTGTTTTGATTCCTTTACTTCCCTTTGTAGTTCAGCCTTTGTGTTAGAGAAGTTGTATCTTACCCACTTCAATATTTTCTTAATTTGAATCTTTTAATAACCTCTAAACACTTCCCTCCGCTTCTTTCCACTCTAAAAATTCTAAAGTATTGTTTCTCCTCTATAACCCCCATACTGTATGGAGGGACTCTGATCCCTACAGATCACTATAACATTATGTGAGAAAATGACCAGCCTGGACCATCCTATAAAATTAACTCATTGAATTGGGAAACACCCAACTAGAAGACAACAATAGAAAAACATAGGACCACACTTCCCTCACATAATTGCAATGGAAGAATAGACGAATTATCGATTCTTCATCTTGCTTATATAGAGAACACCTATTAACTAAATGGAAACCTCTCTTGACCAGGTTGTCAATGGTGAGGAATTGCCATGGGCAACAGTCCACCAAAAAAATTTAATTTTAGGAATTAGATTCTTAAGCCACACCCCTTTCCAGAAGGGTAGAGGAGCACCATCCTGATACCTTACTAGGTCTTCATAGGTCTTTCTAACCGAGAAACAACTTGATGAATTTTTTTTCTAGAGCCACTCATCCTCCCTTCCTCTATTGAACCACTTCGCCTCCCCAATCAAATTATGCAAGTTGATGAGGAGTGGATCCTAGTTCACCTGTCTTTGACCAAGCAAGTTATTTCTCCTTAACAAGACATCAAATTCCTTCCATTTTGGTTCCTCCCCTTCCCATATTATATAATCACTCACCTTTTTGCCACAAATTCTGTGAAGACTACACTTTAGGGGATTTAAATCCTCATAAACAGACAAGGTGGTATTCTCAATCCAAGGATCCTTCCAAAAATCTGTATTATTTCCATTCCCTATTCTCTTCCTTGCCCCCAACTTCAGCACATTCTCATCCCTGGAGCAGATAGTTCCCAAAAGCTGGAAACTGTATGCATGATCCCATTGGAGAGACAGTTCAACTAGAATTCATGTTTTCTTGCTACTTGGCTTGAAATCTTGGATCTTGAAATTTCCTTGAACCTCCCAGAAATTCCAACCACTCTTAAGGGCTATGACCTTGTTTAGTATATTAATTTCACATCCCTAAACTCACCCACCTTTGAAGGCAAACTCTTTATCCTTAACTACAAGTGAGATATTCTTATGTTTTTCTCTGGGTTCTCTGACTCAAAAAAAAAAAAAATTCCTTCCGAATCTATTTATATTCCTCTTCTCCCATGAATTTTAAACAAAGAAAGGTAATACATAGGAATATCCTGAAGAGAGGCTTTAAGGAGTTGGATTTTAGCTGCCAAACTTAGCAGCTTCCCCTTCCAACCTGCCAACTTATGTTGAATTATTTATAATAGAAGGTTCCAATAATTATTTTCCAATCTCTTAGGAAACAAAGGGAGACCTAGGTAGGTATCAGGAAAAATAGTTTCTTGACATCCCACAATTTTTTTCACTCTATCATTTTTTAGCTGATCAATGTTGAAAAAATAAACTTTTCTTTTTTCATAGTTAATGCACTAACTAGACACAACAACATATTCATTGAGGACCTGTTTCCATAAGCCTGCTTCCCCTACCGAAGGTTCCCCAAACAACAAGGTATCATCAAAAAATTGTTGATGGGACTCAGGCTGAGAGAGGAGGTAGCCTTGATACCTTTGAGAGCTTGTACATCCACCAACCTTTGAATATTCCTTCCCATGACTTCAACAACAATAATAAATAAGTAGGGAGAAAGAGGGTCACCCTACCTGAGACAACGACCATAGGAGAAGAATCCTTGAGGGACACCATTAACCATAAAAAAATACATAGGGGAAGTAACACATGCTGAAATCATCTTTAAGAATCTTCCATCAATCCCATACTTCTTAAGAACAACAAATAGGAAAGGCCAAGAGACCCTATCATAGGCCTTAGATATGCCAATTTTGAAAGCCATCCCAGGCTTTTTTTGAGTGCTCCATAGAATGAACCATTTCATGGGAAGAGATAACAACATTAAGAATGTTTCTGCCTTGAACAAAACCTTTTTGGTTAGGGGCTATCATTTTACCAAGAACCAGTTTGAGTATAAACACCAAGATTTTGGAGAAAAAATTATAAACAGTATTGCAGAGGCTGATAGGTCTATAATCTTTCATCGTTGAGGCATCAACATATTTAGGGATAAGATCTATAAAGGTAGCATTTAGATTACTCAACAACCTTCCTGACCTAAAAAATTATTTGGCAACATTAAAGAGATCATCTTTGACAATTTCCCAATAAGTTTGAAAAAAAGCAGGAGGGAACCCATCCAGTCCAGGGGCTTTAAAAGCTCCAAAAGAAAAAACAACCTTTTTGACTTCTTCCATAGAAACAACATTAGTCATCATCTTTAAGTCAATGTCAAAGATAACATTAGGGATAACTGGAAGACAATAAGCATTTACCTGGGGATCATTGACATGATTTATAAGATAAGAAGAGAAGAAGTTAATTGCTTCCCTAGCGATCTCTTTTTCACTTCTCACAATAGAGCCATCCACTTTAACCAAAGATCTAATTATGTTTCTGCTTTTGTGTTTGAGAGTAGATTGGTGGAAGAATTTGGTGTTACTATCCCCTTTCATCAACCATTGGACTCTTGACTTCTGTTTCCAAAAAAATTCCTCCTTTTTGTTTATTTTATACCATTGGGATCTCAG
>VDFB02362321.1:0-44714 GCA_007258455.2 Sequoia sempervirens | reverse complement strand
ATACATAGAGTTCTTAGCCAAATAGATAACAATCTAACTATTACAACCAATTGTAATCATCTTACAATCAAAATCACTACCTTCACATAATATTGTAACTATACCTCCTACTTAGAGGCATGTGTATCATTCATATACTATATTTCAATTGTGGAGATAGAAACCCTAGGATAGCTCTTACTCATCCAACTGATTGCATCACCAAACAAAGAAAACACATAGCCACTAGTGGACCTTCAACTATCCAAATCAACAAAACCCTATATGTCAAACGTCCTATTCACATCATTAGTATTATGATAACATACATAGTAGTAAAAGTCTCAAAAATATCTAACCCTCTCTACATAAGTCCAATGGTCCTTACTAGGGTTAGACATAAAGCTACTCAAAAACACCACTACTTGAATAATTTTGGTCTAGTATAAACCATTACATAAATCAGGCTACCAATAGCACTTGTAAATAATGTTAGATGTATCTATAAAATCATTGGTAAATTTGGAACACATTAAAAAAGTTTATTTCTAACTAGAAAGGGAATACTAACAAGTTTACAATCATTTATACTAAATCATTACAAAATGAGATCAACATACTCTAATTTAACCAAAGATTTCTATGTACCCTATCCATATTGATTTCTATACCAAGAATTTACTTTTCAACTTCCAAATCCTTCATATCAATTATATAGTAAGATGAGTTTTTAGCAGCTCCCTAATCATCACCTAGATGTTACTAGTAAACATGTCATCCATGTATAATATAATGAATAAAATCTAATCATCAATAATTTTAACATAAACATGATGATCTTCATATCTTATAAAAACCCATTATTAGTGTAAATGAATAAAAATTCTAGTACAACATGTGGAGTGACTTCTTTAATCCATGCAATCATTAGTTTAATCTACAAACCAAATGGTCTTTCCCTTTCATTACAAAACTACTAAGTTATCACATATTTAAATCATCTCCTCAAGATCCACATGTAAGAAAAACAATTTTAACACTCATTTATTGTATTTAAAATAACATGTTGAATAATGGATAATATTTAAACAAAATCAACTTTCCCTAGTAGTAGCCCTTAGCTTCTAGTATGGGCCTTGTACCACTCTAAATGTCCATCTGAACTAATTTCTTCTTATACACCCATTTACAACCAATGTGATTTATTTCCTTAGGAAAAATAAAAAGGTCTTAGGTTTCAAGTCTCTCTAAGGTCATTATCTTCTCCTACATTCAAGACTTATCATCCTTTGAAGATAGATAATCTATAAAATATATTGATTTGTCATTAGTACATAACAAAGTAAATACACAATGAAAACTTATGTTTTATATGTTAGTATAAATAGTCATTATCAAACTAGTTAGCTAATCACATTTCTAGAATTGACCTATTCACACTTAGCATAATTTTACTTAATTTTTTTCATAATTTTGTCTCACCTCATGTGGTTGAGACATGTTTTCTCATTATTTGAGACACCTATTAATGCACAATTTCTAAGTAAGATGACAAGTGTTTCACCTTTGGAGGGGTAGTAAAAGTTTTGCTTCTACCTTCTCACCGACTCATCCTTTCCTATATATGAAAGGTTGATATTTTTATTTACAAACTCTCATTTGTATATGATAGATATACTATTACATATGATCATATTTATTTCACTAGTGGAAGGTTGTTTCATTCTTTTATATCTTGGCATTCTCCAACATGGTACTAGAGCCAAGAGAGCACATTCCTTCCTACATCAAGGTGAATCCTACACATAGACCTATCATTGGAGCATCATTGAGCCAAATGGACAATGCCATTTTAGAAGGCATGAGAAATGAAAAATTTCTTTCATTTTATCAATTTTGTAACTTTCATTTTTTTTCAAATTTGTAATTCTTGTACTTTATTGTATCATACAAATCCATATGGTACTGTACAAATCTGTATAGTACAAAAAAGTCGTAAAAAATTGAATTATTTTTAGTCAAGATCTATTTTTTCTCTCTGCTCCTCTACTCCTCTCTTCCTCTACCTATTTCATATGTTTGGTTGAAAACTTCATTTTTCATGATATTTTGGCCTATTTTGACTTGTTTTCGAGGGTTTTGTGGTTGCTATTAGGAAATAATGCATCGATTCTTAGTTCATTTAATCTATTTCCTACATAACCCTATGAGATAAAAGCATCCATGAAAGCTACAAAATAACCAAATGCATAGATGAAATAGACAAGCCACAAGATAACACAAGACATACCCTAGGAAAACCCTTAGGAGGGAAAAGCCTAACCTCCAAAATCATACATACTCCATCATTATTTAGTAATAAAATAGGGCATGCACTTACAGAGTTATGATGAATAATTTTGAAGCATAAAGCCTCTCCAATGTATCCTTCATATGTACGAGCATGAATCAACACATCCCATGCTATATTTCACATATGCACTCCTCAGAAAGACTCAATAATGATAACCCATTCACCCACTCGTCCAACCTTCACCACTAAACATGTGTTTTCTTTTATAGATACAAGCCCACACAAATACAACCAAGTGGTAAGATAAAACCATGTGCCACAAAACCATGTGAACACAAAATCATTGGCCCCTCATTTAATATTGGGTACTAATTTTTTACTTTATTAAATTATTTCCCCAAATATTAAATTATTATCCTACATCTCCCACATATTAAATAATAATCCAATGTTACAATACAACTTTACAAGTCCCAAATAACTATCTAATGTGGCTAAACACACCTCCTAGTTGCACCACAATTAAATGATTATTTAATTACAACATTATAATAAATCAATTTATGCAATGGTGTACAACACCATATCCTAACATTCCCCCACTTGGTGTATACATTACATAAGGGTCAATCAATGAAATAAATCATCATAGCTATACATGTAACCACATGAATCTCCAACATGCTATTGTGATCTATCAAGATACTTGAAATAAAACCAAAGTGACCATCATCTCAAGCAAGAAGTCCTCTCATCCTCCAACTTGCCACCTATGGAAGAAAATGAACATGCCAAGGTGAAGATGCACCAATCCAAGAACACAAACATCAAATTCGAGTGATAACAAAGGCTCCAACCAAGTTGTTGTCAAAGGTAAAAAACCACATGATCAAAAATAGCATCCAAAACACATGCTAATATATCCAACCATCAATACCTCCTAGGTATCAAAAACATTAGTAAACTTGTTACACCTCATTTCTTATTTACCAGATTGCTTTTTCCTTTATGAGTAAATCTGATGCAAAATAATTTTGATATGCTACACTTCATTGTGAGAATTACCAAATATTTTAATGCATGATTATATTTTGTATATACTGATGGAAAATGTGATGAATGAATGTATAATGCAATGTAGATAATTTAATGCTTTGAAGATGCAAATGAATTTCATGCAATCGACTAACTACCTTTGTGATGCCCTAAGTTGGATGCAAGAAAGAATCAATCCCTTAGGTAAGAGAGGGGGAGTATCACTTAGGAGAGGAGCTCGGTTTGGTAACCCTAAAGTGCCTATTTGAGCTATCACACACTCACATCCTAGTTTGGTCAAGTTAAGTCAAGTTAGTTCGAGAATTGGTAAGTAAACCTTCAGTCATTGTTTGGGGATGATTTGAAATAGGTTTTGGCTTTGAAATTTGATTTCTTGATTGTTCCTTAGTTGGATTACAAAACTGATCTTTGTATAGTGTGTATGTTTTTCTTTAGGTATTTATGCTTATATATTAGTCGATAATTATATACATAGAATGTATATATGTATATATGTATGTGAAAAAGATAGCTCATGCATGTGATTGAATACATATGTGTGTATATGAAAGTAGGAATACTTATGTGTGCCCATGAATGGATACATCATACACATGAGGGTATCGATTGCTATATGACATATATATGTCTATATAGTTTGCGTATATACCCATCAATGAATATGAATATATATATGTGTCTATTATGGATATTAAAATAATAATATATATGGGTATATATGTACGTATTAATAAGTGTACATAAATATGTATATATGTGTGTGTGTGTATATGTTTATATTATATATATTTGTTAATGTATTTGTGATTAGAAAATAATGATTTAATAAACATGCATATATATATATATATATTAATACATAAATAATTAATATAATAATGGAAGTTATATTATATGTGCATATTAATAATATATATATCGATATATATGTAAAAGCATTTTGAAATGTTTACAAAGTAAACATCGTGCATATATAGTACAAGTCTTGTAAAGGCCATTAGCTTAAACAAAAGCCAACATAATGTGAATACTTTTTGCACTTATAAAGTGCATGAGGGAGAGTTAATTCAGCACATGGAATGAGAATAAGTTGGTGCATAAGTTAAAGAGAACACTATATACAACATGAATAATATTCTAAGTTTTTGAGGCACATGAAAAACATGTTGTTGTGAGGCATTTTAATATATATAAAAGTTGTTGATAATGAAAACCAACACATAAGAATGTTGAGGTGTAAAGTAAGTAGAGCCATGTAAGGAAGAATGAAGCAAATAGAAGTATTTTCCACACTCGACTGCAAATAAGCTTGTAGACTTTGTCAAAGAAAAGATGGTTGAAGCTCATGAGGATAGTCAACTTGCATAAAAATTAGGAAACCTGTAGATGTGTTTTGTTGTGCTTTGACTCAATAAAAGAGTCACTGTGTCACTTGAATAGGGGCGACTCATCTATTTTAAGAGGCTAGAAATATTTGGATTGTTTATGTGTTGTAAATTATGAGTTAAAGCAGCCATATTTCATTCTAAATGGGTTGAGTTGATGCTTTGTTAGTTTGTTGTTGGAGTGATGGTAGAAAGGAGAGAAAAGGTGGTGGATTTAGTAGCCTATTTATAGCATTAAGTTGCTCAGTTTTAAGTATAAATAGAGACAATTCCTCTACCTTTTGTTACACTAATTTATTTTGATTTCTTATTCATAATTCCGTTTTAGTTTTCTATGTGAGAGAGTTGTTGAGAGCTTAGTAAGGAAAGATATTTATTTTAGAATACTTGCATATTGTTGAGAGCTTATTGAGGTGCTAGAATTGGAGATAGGTTGATCTTAGAAGGAGAAGCAAGCATGACTATGGGATTGAGCTTGGGAAACAATATCTTTGTTGGGATCTATAAAATTTAGGCATGCTGATTTTACTTCTTCATTCATTTTATGTTGAATCATATTTGAATGCAAGTGCTTGTGGAAAGATGAATCATTTGTTTGTTGAACTTGCTTGTTTGATCTTTTGATCATTCTTATTTTAAGGAGCTTGCATGATATTTGGGTGATTTATTATGATATCTTATTGGTTGAGACTATATATATACATATATATTCCAATTGTTGAAATTATGGGTTATATGAGATAATCTTAGTATATTAACTTAAATACCTAAATTGTCATAGATTATAAATACTTCATAGGTTATGAATTATGGGAATTAATATTACATTGAAGTGTTATCTTGAATTTGTTTGCTTATGATGTTGGGTAAACCTTTATGGATAATGAGGTTAGTAGTACAATGAGAATGATAACATGATAGACATGTCATCATTGATAGGTTGTGATGTTATGAAAACCTTATTGATAATCTAAACTTGTTTAATAATTCCTATCACCTTGAAGGTGGGAGAAAAGTCTTTCCCCTAGGGTTAAGGTGTATACTTGATTGTTATATCAATATTCAACATTAGGGTTGATAAAAACATATTCTGATTATGCTATTTTCTTATTCTTGACTAAGATTCTAATCATAGTCACGAAATTCTAGGAGAGGACTTATGCTATGACAACCCAAAGCCATGTTGTGAAGAGGACTATAGGTGTAGAAGCACAAAATCCTCACAATTTGATAATGTCCTCCAATTTAGATATGAATGTGGTGAACATTGTAAACATGCAAATGCTTGAGTCATTTATTGATGAGATCATACTTTTGATTGA
Organism: Sequoia sempervirens; assembly: GCA_007258455.2. NCBI lineage: Eukaryota > Viridiplantae > Streptophyta > Pinopsida > Cupressales > Cupressaceae > Sequoia > Sequoia sempervirens. Next base: position 38,679 of record VDFB02362321.1, on the reverse strand, counting down.
AGTCATTTATTGTTGAGATCATACTTTTGATTGAAGTCATTTATTGTTGAGATCATACTTTTAAAATGAAGTCATTTATTGATGAGATCATACTTTTGAAATGAAGACACTTAATGTTGTGACTATACCTTTTGAAATGGAGTCATTTAATGTTTGGACATTATGATTACTGTATGGTTAATTAGGTTGTTCCCAAGGTTAGGATAATCCATGTGAAAGGGAGTAATCTAGTTAGTCACTTAGTATATGTGCATGTATGATTAACTTGGTTATTCCTGGGGTTAGGATAATCTATGGAAAATGGAATAACCTAATTAGTTAGTTTGTTATGTCATCACCTTTTGAATTGAAATTATATTATGAATGATGTAATGCCCCTCCCAAAAATTGAATTAAAAACTATATAATTTGATGCTTTATGCAATAGGAAGATTTCAATTTAATGATTGTTAACGATTCTTCACAACTATTCGGGTAACAAAAGGGTTATTTGCTACATATGCGAATTCTTGGTAACTTCCTAAATTAGTTCAACCTCCCTAACCGCTCATTACCATGTGTCGATGGTCTTAATGCAAATAGAGCTTTGGCTGTGGGGGGAGGGGATTGTTAAGCTATTGGTAACAATGTTATTTTGTAGGGTTCTAGAGAGTGGTTTAATTGGAAGTGTGAGAATCTATAGCGCAATGCTAACCAAATATTTAGGATTATAGTTTGAAAGGAGGTCTATTTATGTACTGTGTAATTTGGTTCAACCTACCTGACTCATTTCGAGGCTCAATAGTAATGATTTGGGGCTATTGTGGTTGCAGGAATTCTATTAGAAATCTATATTAAAGATAAGTTTAAATTAACGTAGAAAAAAAAGAATCCTCTTAAATGGATAGACCTAATTGCTTAAATTTAATTCTTTGTAATATGTGAATAGCTCTTCCATTTGGTAACGTGATTTCTTTTAAGGAAAGTTTTCTCTTCAGTAGAGTTTGAGATCCAAAGCATGTTTTGAATTATGAATTGGATAACTAAAGACTTGCAGATTTTTGTAATCTTTTCTATCCGTTCAATATAATTAGAATCTACCAATATCACTACCCTAAAACCATTTGATTTTTCTTTTGTTGATAATGGTGATAAGATAGTTTCCAATCTTAAAACGTTTTGAAGTTTACCATTGAATCACGGAAAGGAATTACCTGATAGCTAATGATAGTTAATCTATTATCTAATGTCGAACGATTATGTTCAAAACATTTGTTTGAGATGATTATGTTTTATCAATGACTAGTTAAATTGCAATTATTAATCTTAACCGTTTTTTTTAATAATAAATAAATTGCTGGTGGTTTGAGGTGGGAGCAGAGGAATTTTTTATGTATTTTGTTTTTAGATTTCAGATAGCAGGCTAGCCGATTCATTGTTAATCATTTTCTTGGTCTGTGATTCTTGAAATGGGGTATTATTACTATTTCACTAATTGCTCGATCTTTCCTCTACAATATGTGAATTGCTAAACAATATGTGTTTGCACTGGATGTCAAATATTGTGATTGCGCTAATGAATGTTTGTCCAATTTTCATAGTTTAAAGTTCATAATTTCTCATTACTCTACCCCAGAATTGGTTGTAAGTTTTGAAATTTGATTTTCATAGTTTAAAGTTCATAATTTCTCATTACTCTACCCCATAATTGGTTGTAAGTTTTGAAATTTGTATGCAGTTTAAAGTGTTGGTAATGTAGTTATAAAGTATAGTAGATAACATCTGTTTATACCAACACCTTCTTATTTTGATTGATTAGTGAAAGGATAAAACACCATAGACTATTCTATAAATCATCATGATAATATTGCTTTGATAATTGAGAAATAACGTCTTTGTACAAGAAGCCTTTTAGTTGTTTTTTCTTTGAATAATGTGAAAAGGTTCTAGTGTTTTTTCCCCTTTATTTGGCTCAGTCTTGGTATAGAAGAAAAATTTTCTTGTGTAATACTAAACTTTCAAGATAATCAAATTCAAATGTATTGGTGTTTCATTGATGAAATTGTAGCATCGGGCTCTTATAAGATTTAGAAATCAAGTTTCTTTAATGTCGCCACTTATACCCATTATTGTTTTCGTTTGCATGTATATTTCTTGTATATTTATACAATAGGTATTGGTTTTTCCATTTTTGTTTAGATACTTCTTTCTGTATGGTTGGTGCTTCAATTGCTCATTATATATGCATTCATCTACAAGCATAAGGTTTCCTATATCTTTTGTATATAAAATTTCCAGGTATTTGTATGCTTTGTTGTTCTATATGCTTGTAGGTTTCCTAGGTGCGGGACTTCCATGAAATTAAGACCTTATAAGAGCTAGTGAGTATCGTCATTTCATCATGCATTTTTAAGCTATGCTATGATATATTATTGTTGGAGAAGAGAGAGATTTTCGGGATTTGTATCTATCTGTGCTGGAGAAAGCATAAATTGTGGGATTCGTCCTAATCCTTGCTGCCTTCTAATTAAAGGCTGTTGTATCTCTTTATATGCAGAGGGGTTGTAATCTTCAAACACACCGATGAATAATATCAATCTCTCTCTCTTCTTCGTGGACGTAGGCTACGGCCGAACCACATATATCTGTGTGATTTATATCTGTGTGATTTGAATGATTTCTTCTTGGTATCAGAGCAGGTCTTAGTCTATTTTTTGTCCTGCTAGATCTGTTCGATTCACCTTTCTTCATGATCCTGGCAGATCTGAAACTCAATTCGCGTTTTTGATCCTGCCAGATCCCAACGCTTGTTCCTGAGCCGAATCGAGGGTGTGCGGCTATTTTCTGTCTTTTTTGAGCCGTTTTGTGTGCTCCCAAGCGCGCGATCTAGCCTCTCAGACCCATGGCTATTTTTCTGTGTTTTTTCTGCGCCGTTTTCTGTGCTCCCAAGCACGCAATCTTGCTCTGTTCTGTGCGGCGCATTTTTTTGGGGTTCTCTTCTACCGCCGACCTCTTCCACAACTACCGCAGATCTCTTCCTCAATGTATTTTTTTTGGGGTTCTCTTCTGCCGCCGATCTCTTCCACAATTGCCGCAGATCTCTTCCACAAGAGCCTCATCTGTCCTCTTATTGAATGCACTTGGGGGGTCCTGTTAATTAAGAAGGATTTGGCGTGGAGATTCGCTGGAATCAAAGCTAAGCTTCTGTGGCAAGCTTGAGAGCTACTGGAGCTACAGCCAGAAGCGCCTCACAAAAGGTCTGGGGCTTGTGAAGTCAACCGTGGCTGCAATAAAACACAAAGTCTAGTTCGCTCAATCTGGTGTTTTTTCAGAAACCTCGTAAGTGTTTTTTCTTTTGTGTCTTCCTCCTTGCCTTTTTTCATGGTTGAGTTCAATTCAAATCCTAGTTGGAGACTTTCATCAGTTCCGTTAAATGGTATCAATTATGTTGCATGGTCTAGAGCTGTTACTTTGTCGCTTGGTGGCAAGAAAAAATTTGGTTTCGTTAACGGTGATAAACAGTGTCCTCAAACTACTGAATCGGGATATGAGGATTGGATATCCAATGATCAGCTTGTTCGATCATGGTTACTCAATTCAATGGAAACTCATATTGCCAAAATTTTCACTTTTTCTAATTCAGCAAAAGAACTATGGGATTCCATCGCTGAATTATACGGGAACCAAAATAATGCTGCCTGTATTTTTGAACTCACTCGTGAAATTGCTGCAGCCCAACAAGGTGAAAAAACCTTTAGTGAACATCTTGGGAATCTAAAAAAATTGTGGGACGAATTGAACCTGTATCGTCCACATACCACTGATGCTCAAACTCTTTTGAAATGAGCTGAGGAGGATAAAATTTTCTCACTTCTTCATAGTCTGAAGCATGAGTATGAATACATAAGGCGCAATCTTCTGATGGATGCCAAACTGCCCACCCTCACCGGTGTTTGTGCTATTATTCAGCGAGAGGAAACTCGAAGAAAGACTATGAGCTCAGAATCCAAAACTTCAACAGAGAAGATTGAATCTCATGTCCTTTTGGCCGAAAAGGATGATAAAAGAAAGCCTCATTTTTTTGACAAAAATAGGAATGTTTCTCGCTACAAGGGTAAGAAGGAACCCTATCAATGTGATCACTGCAAGAAAACTGGGCATACCAAGGATCGCTGCTAGGAATTACATCCTCATCTCAAATATGAATATAAGGGTCAGAAGGATCATGCTGCTGTAGCTGAAACTTCTTTTTCAATCAACCAGTTGGGTCATCTTCTTCAACAACTCAGTAAGACTGTCTCTTCTGGCAACAGTCCATCCACTTCCTCTCACGTGTCAGGTAATTTTCATGCCTATCTTACTTCCAATTCCAATTCTTGGATTATTGATTCTAGAGCTACAGATCATATGGCCAATAGTCCTTCTTCAGTAATCAATTTTATTCCGAAAACTGATAAGCATGATATATCTGTTGCAAATGGAAGTAATGTTTCAGCCGTAGGAAGTGGTGAAATTAGTTTCTTTCCTGATAATGATACATCTGATGCTCTGGTTGTTCCATCCTTCCCTGTTCAACTTATGTCTGTTGGAAAAATTACTAATTCTTTAAATTGTGATGTCATATTTTCTCCAACATCTGTCATCTTTCAGGATCGAAAGTCGAAGAAGACGATTGGTAAAGGGACATACTCACATGGACTTTATTTTATAAACTCCCTCAATAAGGCATGTCATGCCAGTGGTGTAATTGAAAGTCACACTTTACATAAATGGCTTGGACATCCATCCAACTGTATCTTGTCAAGACTTTGTCCATCTGCTTCTGTTGATTCTGATGTCTGTGATGTTTGTCAGTTTTCTAAACAAACGCGTTTACCTTTTGTCAATTCATCTTCTATGTCTACTGAGTTGTTTGAATTAGCTCACTCTGACTTATGGGGACCTGCGCCTATTGATTCTTATGATGGATATAAATATTTTGTGTTGTTCATTGATGATTTTTCTCGTGAAAGGTATCAACCTTGCCTCAATAGAGGCTAATTTGTGAAGTGAGGCATGCATTATTTCCTTAATTCAAGAGTGACTAAACTAGTGCTATCAATAATGACAAATGTCCTATTTAATGAATCAGGCTCTCAAAACAAAGAAGATAATACATATGAGGAGTTGTTTATCTTAGTTGTAGATAGTAGTTAGTTTATTACTAAAATAGATATAATAGAGGAATAAAAAATAAAATAAAATAGAGCATTGGCAACCTTCTCTCATAAAGTTATCTCTGTAGACAGTCACACATGCTTTAGATTTTTTTTTTTAAATCGTGCCATGTTTGAGTAACTTTTTTATTTAACTCCCCTAATACTTTGATCTTTGTGTTCTGTTTGCAAGTTTTGTAGTCTAAACAAAGAGTCCCCGATCCTCACAAAGTCTTCTTAGGATTCACAGAGCTTATGGGCTGGACATGATCTGATATGATTCTATACTGACCCTGGTCTTCATCTTGACTAAGTCATCATATATGAGACACTATTTCATTAATTTATATTCATTTTACTTGTTAATGAAGTCTAATTGCACATTAACATTGCTATTATAGAATGAAAGTATTAACCAATCTTTTAGTTACTTGAGTAATTAATTATAATATCAATACTATGATTAGTATTCATGTCAATCTTGATGTTTCATTATTATCAGTTCTGAATATTGGATGACTATCGATAATATCAAATTTATAAGTCAATCTTTTAGGGGATGTAGCAACAAAAATATCATTATTAATTATTTGTGCGAAGTAAATATTTAATTATTTTACTTGGTTGTGTGAAATTAGTGTAAAAATTTAGGGAGGGAATTGCAAATGGAAAGAGTGTGTGTGGTCATTTACCAAATTGAGCTAAGAGGTGGGTGAAAATACGATTTTCACTTGAAGTACTGGGTGTTGAATTCTTTGGCCAAAGTGGTGTAAGTAGCCACTATTTGCATTGTCAGTTGACTATGATCCATGTTTGCATATTAGGAAGGGAACGTCATACATGTAGGTTGTAGCCAATGTATGGTTTCTCTAGATATGCAGGACACAACACCATGATTAGGAAGGCTAGTATTATGAAGTTATCAAACCAATCTATTCATCAAAGGGAAGGACCATCTTACCAGTTACCTAGTAAGTCCATGGTTGGTGGAAAAGTGCTTGAGTGATGCTCTCCCTCATACAATTTTTGGTCAAGATTTGAGGATATATGCACTAGTATTGGGGACAACTAGAATGTATACACCAATAATGGGGACATCTAGAATGCACACACCAATGTAGGGGACATCTAGAACATTTGTACTTTATTTCATTAAGCTCTTGGAAGCTATGCATGTATTCATGAATCTCTATCTTTATGGAAATTGTAATTGGAAAAGATTTTATAATTATATGTGATTATGTAATATGAAATCATCATTGCGATTATGCAATGTACTTTATGGAAATGCAATGAAAATTTGAAATAATCCATGCAATGGAAATTTGCAATGAGATTATTTTGAAAATGCATCTTTTATTATTGAAATGCAATAGGAGTTTGAGATGGGTTTATTCCAAATGTGCATCTTGTTATTGAATTAGAAGAGAAAATTTTAATTGCTTTATGTTGGAAAACGTAAATTTTTCACATGTGGGTTAAAACATAGGTAAAAATCAAAGGGTAAAACATTGGGAGTGTTACAAAACTCATGAAAACATATGTCCAACCCATAAACAATAATAAATCTCCATGTATCAAACCTATCAATGAAGAACATACATATCCAAGAACTCCCACTATATGTGTAATGCCAAATTTAAAAATGATCAACTCATAGAAAGTCTACCAATAAACACTACGCCAAGGTGTGATAAATGATCAAATCATGAAGTAACAAGGACAAAAATAATGATCCACACATACAAAACCAATAGTTGCATACTCTCTCCAATTCAACACAATCCTCCCAAATCATATGAACATGAACCTATAGGAAGGAACCATAGAATACCTCTCAAATACCTGAGAATCCATTTTACTGCATTCTAGTGCTCAGCTCCGGGATGACTCAAATACCTGCTAACAACTCCTACAGCATGTGCAATATCCGGTCTAGTGCATACCATGGCATACATTGAACTACCTACAGCTGAAGCATATGGTACCTTGGACATTTTTTCTTCCTCCTCTTGTGTCTTTGGACACATATCCTTAGTCAATTTAGCATGACTAGGCAAAGGTGTGCTGACAACTTTTGCATTCTCCATATGAAATCTCTGCAACACCTTTTCAACATAATTAGCCTGAGATAAAAACAATTTTTTATTTTTCCTATCTCTACAAATTTTCATACCAAGGATTTGCTTTGCTGCACCCAAATCCTTCATAGCAAAAGATTTTGCTAACTGTTGTTTTAGCTCACTTATGTGATCCATGTTAGACCCACTACAAGCATGTCATCAACATATAAACACAAAATAATGTAGCTATCATTATCCAACCTCTTAAAATAAACACAATGGTCAGAATTACACCTGCTGTAGCCTTGCTCAGCCATAAAACTGCAAATTTCAAATACCATTGCCGAGGTGCTTGCTTCAAGCCATATAAGCTTTTCTTCAATCTGCACACTAGTTTCTCCTTACCTTTGACCTCAAATCCTTGTGGTTGTTCATATATATTTCCTCTTCAAATCACCATGGAGAAAGCTGTTTTTAACATCAAGCTGTTCTAAATGAAAATATTCAACAACTACAATACTTAAAATAGTATGAATAGAAGTCATTTTAACAACTGGAGAAAATATTTCATCACAATCAATGCCTTTTTATGTGCAAACCCCTTTACAACTAACCTAGATTTAAATCTTTTCTTTACTCTCTCCATCCTTCCCTTTCAACCTCAGAATCCATTTGTTTGGTAGCCTTTTTACCTCGTTGTACTGCATAAATCCTAAGTCTGATTTCCTTTCCCAGTGTGAGTCCATTTCTTCTTTTTCATTCCATGCTCCCGACCGGACCTTTGCATCCACTGCATAGCTTTCATCATAATATTCTGGTTCGCCAGCATCGGGCTAACGTAATAGTATACAAAGAGGGAGAGAATTCTTCTGGAGGTCTACTTAACCTTGAAGATCGCCTAATAGAGTTTGTGGTATTTGTTGTTGTAAGAAGTTGTTAAAGCCTCAAAGATGAGGAACCAATCGAAACATCATTGTTTGGAGTATCATCCAACACTACATAATCATTTTTTTTCTTCTCATGCTGCAGCAACAGATCTTTGTACAACACTTTTTCATTGAATATGACATCCCTGCTTCTCACAATTTTCTGATTTTCAAAATCCAAAAGCCTATAACCAAATTCATCAATGCCATATCCAACAAATACACATTTCTTTGATTTTGCATCAAGCTTGGTTCTATTTTCAGAATCTACATGTGCAAATGCTTCACAAATCAAGGTTTTGAGAAAGAATAACTCACCTCTTATCCTTCCATGCTTCCTCCGAATACCACAACCCAAAGGATTAGAAGGACCTCTATTAATTAGATAAATAGCGTTTACCGTACCACATTTTTTAAAGGCAGCCCAACATGCACCATAGTCCGTGGCACGCTTCCATTATTGTCCTATTCATGCTTCACCACTCCATTTTCCCGGAGTCCTTTGAACCATTTTCTTTTCTATGAATACTCATTAGAGGAACAATAATCTTCAAACTTTACTGCAATACGGTACTAATTACTATCAGATCCGGTACATTTTAACCTTTTTCCCGCCTCTATTCTCGCTGAACTAAGCTTCCATTTTTAAAAGTTTCCAAATACTTCTGTGATTTCAGCCTAAGGAAATAACCATACCTTTCTAGTTGCATCATCAATGAATGTAACATAATACGCAGAGCCACCGCAGAGAAGATACCCGAAAGTTGGTCCCATACACTGTATGCACAAGCTCCAATTTCATCTTTTATTTCCATCCTTGAGAAAACTTACTCTCTTTTGTTTTCCATACACACAACTTTCACAGAAATCCATATTAACACATTTTAGACCTGGTAAAACATTATTTGAATGAAGTACTTTCATACCTTTCGCACTCATATGCCCAAGTCTATTATGCCACAATGCTGATTCAGAATCCACAACAACTGTATGATCTTCTACCTGCTGAACTGCAGCAACTGTTCCTGAACATTGATCTTTTTCTGTAACAATTAAAGTAGAAGGAACAGTATGACCTGTACAAAGATATAAGGTGCCTACTTTCACACCTTTGCTACTACTAAGGCACCCTTTGTGACCTTCCAGTTTTTATCACTAAATGTAACAACACAACCTTTCATCATCTAGTTCCCCCGCTGAAATTAAATTTCTGCTTAACTTGGGAACATGCCTTACCCTCAATGAGTAGCCAATGACTCCTATCGCTAACTTAATCTTGATTCTTCCTTTTCCAACAATTTGACAGGGTTCATTATCTCCTAAATAAACCAGCCCAAAATTCCCTTGGACATAATCAAGAAAATAACTTCTATGGGGGTAGCATGAAATGAAGCCCCTGAATCTAACACCCAAGAATCATCAACATTAGCAAGGGAAAGAATCAAAGCATCTTCATCATATTTATTACTTACCACATTTGCCTCTTTACTTCCTTTCCTCGGGTTTCCCTTTTATTTTTCTCGAGACCAGCAATCTTTCTTCAGATGACCTAGCTTACCACAGTACCAGCAATCCCTCTTCTCTCTAGATTGAGACCTTTTGTCCTTTGATTTTCCTCGTGACTTCCCATGATTTCCATAATTGTTTCCTCTCTCTTTTGTTCTGCCCTCGCTTCAGATTCAAACATCAGCTCGATGTGATGTTCCACTGTAGCTTTTTCATGGATTTCCTCCTCAAAATAACACCAACAACATCATCAAACTTCAATGTATTCGAATCCAGAAATAGAATTGCTAATGCCATTACCAAGCTATTCCAGCTTTCAGTGCAAAGAACACAGAATCAAAAGAGCCCTAACTTCTTCATCAAAGTTTACTTTTACAGAAGTTAATTGACTGGTGACCGTATTAAACTCATTTAAATGATTAGTAACTGACCCACCTTCTACCATTTTCATATTAAATAAACGCTTCATAAGAAATACCTTATTCGAAGCGGAAGGCTTTTCATATAACTTTTCTAGGGTTTCCATCAACTCTTGAGTTGTCTTTGCTTTTGTAATATTGAACGCCACTGTTTGTGCTAGGCACAAACGAATACTGCCAAGAGCCTTTCTATCCAAGATCTCCCAGTCCTCATCTGACATTGCTGTAGGTTTCTTGGTTTTCCCTTCCAATGGCCGCCATAAATCCTTCTGATAGAGATAGTCCTCCATCTGCATCTTCCATAACTGATAGTTCTGCCCATTAAACTTCTCAACCTTTTTACCCTCATCTGACATTGCTCCCACTCAACCGTGAGACTCCCACTCAACCGCGAGATCTTCCTACAGATGATAATTGAAACACAACTCGCTCTGATACCACTTGTTAGGGTTAGAGATGGCAGATCTAACAATTAAATGCAGATTTTTATATAATAAAAATAGAGAAAACTAAAACATTCACAGAATAAATCATAACATAGAATTTAATGTGGTTCACCCAATCTGGGCTACATCCACCAAACCGCAGCCATCCAATACTTTTATTATCCAGTGAAAAACCCTATTACAATCTTGCGAATAATAACGGGGGGCCAGGGTGTACAATATACCATGGGCTATACAGTATAGCATGATCAGTCGCCACATACCAACAATTTCTCCAAGGAATATTTTGATATGTTGGAATATGATCTAGATGATTTCTTAGAAGCATCTTCCTCTATTTATAGATCTCCTAAACAAACTTCTTCTTCACAAACATCAAAATATTCTTCGCTAGTTGAGGAGTCAATGAACATTGTTGTAGTCTTTGTGGATTCCCCAAGGCCTAAGAGACCTATTGTTTACTTGACTCTATCTATCCCTTCTCCTAAGAATACGCATTCCATCTATGGGGTCCCATATTAGGATGACTCAATAGATTTGTATACAAGGTTTGTACGAGCTACAAACTCTACTTCTTATAATGTCACAACGTACACATACAATACTAGATAAAATCAATAGAAATTGAATCAACAACCTTTTGTTCCTACACCTCAACCTACTCAAGTTCCTACTTCTTTACCACCTTCTCAACGAAGTCTTCCTTCAACACCTAAACCTGCAACTAAAGAACCTCGAGACTATGATCTCTCCAAGCAACTTTGTGTTACCTTGACTATGATCTCACTTTGGGATTTTCTTCAAACTACTTTGATTTACCAAGGTATGCTTCAAGAAGACTTGCAAAAGATCCTCTTTCCCACTTCCACTAGGCTAGTAGATGTTAATGCATTGATGGATCATATTCGTGCAAATTCACTAAATATTACATTCTATCCATAGGAACTTCCACCCTTGGATTTGTAGAAATAAGTGGATCCTCTAATGATCATAGTTAGCATTAATAACATTGGTATTAGATGTACCCTCATTAACACTAGTTTAGCTCTCAATTTTTGTGGTATGGATCTACTAGGTCAAATATTTATGTTGATTCTTCTTCTTTAGCTACTTCTTTATACATTTGTGGATTTGAAAATGTTGGTCGACAAGACCTAGACATGATAATCTTCCCCTTATAGCTGGTGTATGTGATGCCTTGCCCCTTATCTTACAACCTTCTTTTGGGAAGACCTCAGATTCATTAAATGGGATCCATTAATTCTACTTTACTTCATTCTTTAAAGTTTGTTGTAAATAATCAAGTGGTTATCATTAAGGTTGAACCTAAAGTAGTCCATCTCTATGAGTTGGCAGCTACTGGTCGAGCCTCAGTTGTTTCCACACTTAGAAATTGTATTCTATTGCTAACCTCTAATGCATTGACATGCTCTTCAGTGGTGTCATTTATAGAGATCATCCTCGAAGCGAGTGTCTTGAAAGAGGAACAACCTAAAGTAGAAAGTCCAAAGTCTTCCCTGTCTACTTCCTCTTTAGAATCAAATGCATGTCTTGGTGATGATTGGGGATCCTTAAAATTATTTGAATTCTTCATTGGAGAATACAAATTGAATCCCATCCACCTTGATCTTCCAATAACTTTGCATACCTCCACTAAGAAAGTTGATCAACCTCCTACTAAGAAGGGAAGTTGTGATCCTACCAAGGAACCCATTTTTTCCCCTACTAATGAGGATGATCAAAGTTCTGATAGAGAGATTAATGTTTGTAATTTCAATGAGAAGGATGGTTGTGGTCTTATAGACATGTTTGACAATCATTGGTGGAATGATGCTCTCTACATAGAACCATCTCCTTTTGAGGCTTTACAAATGTGTTATGGCTTTGGATACAAACTTGTTTCTAAGTATGGTTATGGGTGTAAAGGTCTTGGGAATATTGAACAAGGAATTCAAGTCCTTATCCAATTTAACCCTCACAAGCATAACTTGGGATTGGGATGCTCTATTGAATAATCTAGATGAAAATCATGGTAGAGTGTTAACATGATTTTAGTTGAACCTCTCAACTTAGTTCATCCCAAACTGATAGAGGATAAAATAAATCCTAACAAAGTTCCTCTAGATTTATTTTCCTTGGAAGAAGCACTGGAAGAATTCTTAGGTACCTATTACCACTTGCATTTCTTTCATCATAAGTGGCAATTCTTGAATCGCTTGAATACACAAGCTTACTTTGGAGAATCTATTTTGAATATGGATGAGGAGGCTCTTCTATCTAACATTGATGATGATGTCCTAACACATCATCCTCAAGACTGTAGTCCCCTCCTCAAGGGAGATACTACTAAAGTTTTCATGGATCCTAAATCCCCTAAAAAGGTGATTAAGATAAAAATATTCCTTTCTTGAGAAGAATCTAAGGGGCATTTTAACCTCTTATATTCTCACCCTGTTATCTTCACTTGGTCATATGAGGATATGCCCGGTATTGATGAGTCTATAGTGGTTCACAATATTGTCCTATGTCTCGATGCCAAGCCTGTAAAACAAAAAAATATGAAAGATCAATCCCAAGGTTTCCTTGTTGCTTAAGACTTAGATAAAGAAGCTATTAAAAGTAGGATTTATCCATCCTATCAACTATTCCCCTTTGATTTCAAATATTTTTGTCTTTAGTAAACTTGATGGTCATATTCATATTTGCATTAACTTTAGTGATTTTAATAAGTCTTCTCTCAAGGATGACTTTTCATTGCTTAATATTGATATTATTGTAGACTTGATTGCAGGTCGTGCCTTGTTCTCCTTCATGGATGGTTTCTTAGGCTATAACCAGATTTGTATTAACCCAAAAGATCAATATAAGACAAACTTCACTACCCCTTGGGGTACTTTCTATTATGTGGTCATTCTATTTTGTTTAAAGAATACAAGCACAACTTACCACCAGGCAATGAGCCTAAAATTTCATGATTTCATTCACAAAATACTAGAAGAATACATTGATGATATCTTGGTGAAGTCTATAACCTATCAAGATCACATAGGGAATCTTCATCTCATCTTTGAAAGACTTTAAATCTATAAGATGGAGCTCAATCTTCTGAAGTGTGTCTTTGGCATAGATGGAGGAATTTTTTTTTGGATTTATAGTATCTCATCATGGAATCAAAGCTGATACAAACAAAATTGATGTGATTGTTAACATGCCTGCACTTAGAAACATTTCTAAACTATAGATCTTACAAGGAAAAATTAAGGCAATTCATAGATTCATATCTCAATTGGTTGACCATACCCTTCCTTTCACTCATCTATTGAAAAAAGATGTTTGATTTTATATGGGATGATGAGTTCCAAAAATATTTTGATTCAATTAAAACTTATCTAGCCAATCCTCTTGTATTAATGTTGCTATACAGGATAGACCCTTTTTTCTTCACCTTGTTCCATCATCGTATGCTTTGGTAGCCTTTCTTGCTCAATACGATGATGATGGTAGAGAAAGAGTGGTCTATTACATTAGCCATGTCCTTGTCAATTATGAAAACTATTATTCTACCATGGAGAAACAATGTCTTGCTCTTGTCTTTGCAACACAAAAGTTAAGACATTATCTTCTTCATGCTAAAAGACATGTCATTGTGAAAAATGATCTTCTAAAGCATTTTTTCTAGTGTTGACCTTGCTAGAAGTTTAGAAAAATGGGTAATGTTGCTTTTTGAGTTCAACATAAATTTTATGACTTAGAAATCAATAAAATGTCAAGCAGTTACTGATCAACTGGTAGACACACCCTCATCTCATGCTTTCCCTCATCTAGACAAGTGTTTCTTGATGAAGATAATTTCACAATTAGTCACAATCTTGTATGGGAGATGTATTTCAATGGATCAAGATGTCATAATAGCTCTAGGGTGGGTGTAGTTTTGATCTCACTTGAAGGAAGTCTAGTCCCTCTTTCCTTTTGATTAAAATTTCAATGTACTAATAACATTGTTGAGTATGAAGCCCTTATCGTAAAACATCTCCACATACACTGTGACCTTGAGCATATTATGAATTAGATCATGGGGACATATAAATCCAAGAATAGTAAGTTGTCTCAGTATTGGTACTTGGATTTTTCTTTACTTGATCACTTCTCCTCTTTCATAATAGATAGTTTCCGTAGGAGAGAAAAATGACACGTGGATGCCATGGTGAGTGCTACCTCCCTGGTGCCCTCAGATAAGTATACAAAAGAATTCCACTTTTTGTTCACATTCTTTGCTCTCCTACTATCTCTAATCAACTTGAATCTAATGTTCTTGTGTGCACTCACATAGAATCAAGAGAATGATATCTCAACATTTACAACTATCTGAAGACTGGAAACTTTCATGATGATGTGATGAAGAACAATCACACTCGGATGTGAAAGATTTCAGTCTGCTATGTTATACTATCAAATGTTCTTTATCAAAAATATTATAGTGGTCTTCTTCTCCAATGTCTCACTAGAGTGGGAATACCCCTTTCCCTTAAGGAATCCAATTTAGGTTCTTGGGGGTAGAAATTTTGGTGGTAAATCACTGGTGCAAAAATTAATCCACATGGGATACTTTTGGAAGACAGTGGAACAAGAACCCTTTAATTTTATCAAGAAGTGTTTGTAATGTTAACAACATAGTCATCTTATTCATGCTCTTGCTCAAGAGCTACAAAATAAAACCTCTCCTTAGCCATTCACAAAATGGGGGTTAGATATTATTAGAAAGATATCACTTCCTTCTTCTAGAGGACATGTCTTTATCATGACCACTACCAATTACTTCACAAAGAGGGTTAAAGCTATCCTGCTTCAATTCATGAACACTAAAGCTATTTATAGCTTTCTTCTAAAAAAATATCATTGCTCACTTCATATTTCCTTTTACCTTTGTTTCTAACAATGATACACCATTAAAGAACAAGGAAGTGAAGCAATTCCTAGATAAATTTCATATTCAACATAGATTTTCTATACCATATTATCCTCAGTCTAATGGCCAAGCTGAAGTATCTAATAAAACCATTGAGCTTATCCTTCAAAAAATGGTAAATAAACATGGTAAGGATTGACATACTCAATTAATGATGCAAGAGCATCCTTGGGTCGTGGAAATCTTGCATCAACCAAAAAAATA
Organism: Sequoia sempervirens; assembly: GCA_007258455.2. Lineage (NCBI taxonomy): Eukaryota > Viridiplantae > Streptophyta > Pinopsida > Cupressales > Cupressaceae > Sequoia > Sequoia sempervirens. The sequence continues at coordinate 22,975 of VDFB02362321.1, read as the reverse complement.
TTTTCTTTCATTTTTTGTTTAGTTCTTGTTTAGTCCCTATTGGTAGATTTAGTGTATCATCATATTTTCTCACCTGACCCTATGGATCTATGTTTACACTATGGACATGTTCATTTTCCTTATTCCAAGATTTGAGCATGATTGGATCTTTTTTTCGGAAAGTTATCACTTCCAAATTATGTGCCAATTTTTTGAATCAACTCTAGAATTATTTTCTTATTTGATGGCTAGTTTGATCACTTGTGGATCATTCACATATCCTACAGAACTTAACGGTGTGATTTGAAGTGTTCCATGGAGTGTCCCCGACCTTTATTATAGGTCCACACTTCATCCTATGCATTCACCTAGGAGTAATTCAAATTTGAGGCCGACGTATTCATATGCACATTACATTTTCTTTAATTAGAGATTATAATGATATTTGGCTGATGCCGATGATTCTAGATCTGAAAACTTGATATAAAACATTATAATCAATCCTTAGAAAGTAGTGAAGTTAGAATATGGGATCTACTAATTAATATTTTCGCTTGCATTGGGGAGCATATAGGAAGATGGTATTTTGAGCATGTTTTACCAAGCCTATGAGTTGAATATGTAAGCCTGGATGTTGTCGACTATTTGTAATTGAATTCTCTGATAATAAGAATGTATGAATTTGTATTTTCCTCCATTTTCTATGTTGCTTCCATTGTGTGAATCTTGCTACATGGTCTGAACTATTCTCAGTCAGAACCCTCCTCCTGTGACTGCATCAATTAATGTATGCTTTGTGGGCCTATCACACAAGTGTTTATATGGTGATGGGCACAACACCTTACAACCTCATGTAGGGTGTTCAAGCTATGATTCCTTTAGAGTTAGAGATTCTATCTTTGTAGGTTTCCCTTAAAGGGTTAATTGATGATGAAACTTACCAATCAAATCATTTTCATCAACTTGAATTACTTGATGAGCATCGATTGTAGGCCCTTAACCACCTTAAAGCTTATCAAAAATCATTGTCTAGGTAGTATAATCAAGGTGTTCTTCCTTGAAATTTCAAGGTAGGCGATCTAGTTCTTTATGAAATCAAAGAAATGTAAATTTGTTTCCTGATTAAAGTGGTAAATTTAGTCCTAATTGGTTAGGCCCTTACATTGCCATCTTCATGTATGGTTTTGGTGCCTATGGATTGCCATCTATGGATGGGATGCCTCTAAAAGAACCTATTAATGCAATGCATCACTGATACTATGTGTAGTGTCCATGTGTCATGTGTGTAATGCTCACCCCTAGGGCTGTAGTGTGTCATATGTAGGCATCCCTTCATTTATACATTAGTAAAAAAAATTGTGTTATGATGTAACCATGTGTGTGTGAGAGAGACATACATACGTGTGTTCTACTATGCTATGTATCCATGCATTAAATTACATCTTTTGATTAGGAAATTAGATCATCCATGTATTTAATTAACATGCATCCATAAATACAATATCCATCACACAGTCATGCATGAAAGCAAAGAAGCATACACATGAAACAAGAAACACCATACTGCCAAAACTAATGTCTCGTGTATATATATATCAAATGTCATATACATGTATCAGGCCACTGTCATAAAAAAAGAAGAAGTGGTGGTTTCATATGTGTATCAGTGTCTATACATAAAAAATGATCTACAAAAAATACGTGTCATTCGTACAACGATGATATACAAAATTGGGTCTCTAAACCTCAGGTGCATGGCTCCTCGAGCCCTCTAGACATGGCGATGGCTATTGATAAGGTTGAATGATGGAGACAGAGTGGGACCTATGTGATCATGAGCCAGATACCACTACACATAGTCCTCTAATCTCTCCTTGCAAGGAGGCTAAGTAGACCTTGAATTTCCCAAGTGCATCCTATAGTTGTTGATCCCCTCCAAGCATTGCAATTGTCACCTGCTTTGTGAGGTCGTTGAGTTGAATCTATAGAGCATCATGTGCCTACTCAGCACTATCAACTCTCTTCATGACTACATCTTGCTTGGAAAGGGTAGTCCACAGTTCTTCCAACACCTAGTCTCTTTGTCCTCTTGTAGTTGTGGCATGAATGGTAATCTGAATGATCTTTGCTTGCCCCTCCTCTTATACCATCCTTAGGAACATGACCAAATCAAATAGGTGGACATGTCACCTCATTGAGGCTAGTTGATATGCATCTAGGATGAACCCCTAGATAGGCACGACCAAATCCATCTCTGATATGCATTGTGCTATAAGCATAGTCCATACTTGTGTGTCCATTGTAACCATAGAGAGAATAAGACCCATTAGTATCACATGATGTATATACTTAAAATACAAATAAAATAATATACATAAGATGGAAATTGAAAATACTAGAATAAAATGTCATAGCATAAGCAAATGATATACATGGGTCCCCTACCTACTAGTGTGGGTCAAGGGGAGGAGTGTGGCTAGGTTTGGAACTCCTAGTGTTGGATGCTCCCATTGGAGCTAGAAGGGATACTATCGAGTCAAAAAACAAAGCTTGTATTGTCACTGATATTGGGAAAGTGGATGGAGGAGAGGACATCCTTCACAGTTGTTTCGGTCTCACCTCTACCATACTAGCCTCCTCATCTTGTTGCTCCTGCTACTTCTGTTAGTTTCCTTTTCCTCTACCTCCATTTTTCCTCACTAGTACATCACCCTTCAAATTTGAATCCCCTTGGGGGCATCCGCTATGAAAACTTGTGTGGGATGATGAAGCAACCACTAGGTCTAGAACCCATGTACCACACCTACATCATTGATAGGGTGTACCTCTGGCTGATCCTAGTCATTTGCATCATCATCTAAGGGGATTATGTTTGTGATGGTAAAAAATTGGCGGTTTCCTAGTTGAGTGGTGCTCCTTGTAGTCCGTCTATATGAAGGGACTGTGAATGTAATGTTTTGGATGTTCCTATGTTGTCGCATGATGCTCCTCCAATAGCAGGGCATAATGATGTAATCAGTGTAGCCTATAAAAAATGATTATGCTATAGCTTCCTAAGGTACCTACAATCATCAACCCATCTGAACAATCTATAAGGTCTCCAACAAATTTGTTTGGACCTTAGTGTATCGAACAATAAATGCAAAAATTGTAAGTCTCCATGTCTCCATTGCCTTACCAACAATACCAATAGGCCATGGGTACTAAGTAATCCCACACCTAGGGATACCCTATTGGTCATATGCATGTAATGTGGGCGAATATCCACATTGTACATGCTTTGAGACTGGCATAATCATAGTGCACATACTTACCCAGCTCCTAGTATAGGTGTGCAAGCATACTCTAGCCACATACAAAAAAATTTCTGGTGCTACTCCATTGATACGATGATATGCATGAGGCTCCTATGAAGGTGAGATCCTCACACATCCATCATGACCCCACATGGCCATTGTGACCACCATCATTCATTGTACTACCAGGATGGTTGCATTGTCCTACTCAAACCAACAGATGTAAATGTGGTCGGTGTCATCATCACCTTGATCCTAGCTAGTGCAATATCTAACCCCCTCTATTTGCTCATGTTGAGATTTTTTATCATCTATTTCCACCTGTCATTCATAGATGGGGAGCCTGAGGATGTGGTACATGTCCTCTAAGGTGATGGTCATCTTTCTTATTGATAATTGAAATTTTGATGTGGTGGAATCACACCGCTCCATCAATTCCATGAGCATGCAGTCATGATATAGCATTTTAGGCATGGTGTAGACATGTCACAAATTGACTCATCATAGAATATTTTTCTCATCACCCGATAAGCACCAGTCTTGGTCCAAGACAAGACATAACACCCACACATCAGGATGCTCTCTAATCTCTAAGTAATCTTGTAAGAAATAAAAAATGACTTGAATTAGCACACTTGGCATTGAAATTCTATCTCCAGTATCAAAAAACTCTAAGTTGCACCTTTGGAATGTGGATATGTTGCATAGACATCTACACACAACATACCCATCTAGGGTCTACCATTAATAGCTGGCTGGACACCAACGTGTATGGTGGATGAAAATGTAGAAGGACTATAATGTGTAGGTAGAATTCCAACATGCATGTAGGATGAATTCGCACTACTTGGACACATGCACTATGATTTTGTCCCCTAGCTAGCTAAAAATCTCAAAAAAAGTGCTAAAAACAAGATTTCCAGACTTACCTGGTGCACCTCGCGACCCTTTACAATTGCAACTCATAGTTGGTCCAACCTAGGATCCTTGTAATCTTGTTGATGTGGCATTTTGCTAAATTTTCTCTCACAAAATTCAACAAAACTCCTATGATGATTAGTGAAAATGACCCTTCTAGGGACCCACCCAGGTATATATAGGGTCCCCAAGGCACATTTTTCTCGGTGATCATGCTTTCCCTATTTTTCTTGATTTTACCCAACCTGGCTAGGGGAAAACTCAGGAGGGGGCATGTAGTCACCTCTTTACCATATTTTTCATCTAAACCATCTAATTTTTTCTTGATCATTTTTCTCACCTTAGTAGCTTCCTTCAATTTTTGGAATGACCTAAAATTTGAAGTTTTGTAGAATCAAATTTGCACAAGCTTTCATGTCAAATGTTGTAATTTTCATTGAATTGGATTGGTGGGGGAATCTTTAGTACCTACCTACTCAACCTCTACGGCCTCTACACTATCCTTTTTTGGAATGTAAATCCATAAAATTTTCAATTTTTAGTGTTTTTTCTTTTCTACTTTAGTGTGGTTGATTTTAACCAAAATCGAGCTCACTAAAGTGGGGGAAAATGTAATGTCACAAAATTGCACCCTAGGGACAATTTCACATTTATGCATTTAGCATTGCATTTATGATAAGAGCCTCATGGGTTAGAAGATTCCAACTCCACGAGGACCAACGATGAAGGAACAACATTTTGCTACCTCATTTCTCAAAAATTGATCTGTTGGATGCTTATGCGGTGTGCAGACGTCTACATGGCACACTAGCATCCACACAATTTGTTGAGTTTGAAATGAAGAATCTTGGAATTTCGACTTGTGACACATGTCCTTGTAGTCAAAAATCTGAGTGCAACAACTCCTTCTGCCTCTTGTAGCAACAAAACTCTCCCTTTGCTCTCATTTCAAGGGTTCCTTCTCATTCTAATACTACAATCTTTTGATCTCACTCCATTCTCTAGCTCTTGTCTTTTCAATCTTGCTTCTATAGTGAAGCTTTTTTTTATTGAAGTCCCTCCAACAATAAAAGCTCTCTTATAAGCTTTCAATGGTGTGTCCATGTATTCAGGAGGGGGTTGAGGACTATTGGTAATTCTCTCTCATTTCTTATCTATTTGCGAATAGATTACTTTGCTCACTTTTTTGTCTTATGGTATGGGCTCTCCTCCTCGAGCGAGGATTACTTTTACCACTTCATATTTGTTGAATTTGTCTAGATTTTCTATCTATCTAGGTATCTATGGAGGTGGGTACACCAAAGCAGGGTTTAACTGTGGAAAGCCCCAAAATAGCCCCAACATTTTTCCTCATTCATGTGTTCAGGTTGTCAAGGTGAAGCTTGAAGGAAGGTTTCAAATGTGTGATTGTTTGTAAGTCAACCCTTTGCTTTCCTTCATGTTTTTCGACATTTCCTATTTTTTGTTCATCTACCTTGGATGCCAGTGAGTTTCATTAGTGTCTTAGTCCCATGTAGTCCTTTGGCCAAGAGTTATTCCTTCTATGGTAGAGATCTCGATACTCTTCTCTCTTGGATTCTAAAGTAGTATATTGGAATATTGTGCTTAGTAAGATATTCTTTGTAATTTCTTCATTCAACTACATTAAGTAAAGTTTGAGGTATTTTAGGGAAGTTCACTCCTTGGGATTCTCTTGAGAAAGAGAAGAATCATGAGCAATGAATCCCCCTTCTCTATAGAAACATATACACCTCAAATGGGAAATCATTAAATAGGTCAATACCAAACACTTCCATGGTGGAAAGAAATGAAGGAAGACCACACAAAGGGTTAACTAAGACCCAAATCTACACCAACATGATTCACCATGCTTCCACAAACAACATATAACCTCCATAATTAGCACTAGCACTCAGGTCGGCCAAACCCGCACTAACACTAACAAGTGACCACATGCACACGTCTCCAAGTCCAAAAAAAGAATGTAGACCAAAAAGAAAAACTTCACAATATCCATAAAACATCCTAGAATATTTTTGCAACACTGCCACAACCACTTGAAACTGAGAACACCATCATTTTGTGTAACAAGGAATATTTCCATAGAACAAAAAATATGAATCCAAGCTTGTGAAGCAGTTGAACACCTCATACTCCAAGGAAAGGTAGGAAAAAACAATATTATCTCATTCCCAAATTTGCAAGACAAGAAACCACAATGAAGCGAAATGCAGAGAAATCTCATTTCTCCCAAGTAACCTTCTACACAAATAGACACATTGTTAAACATAACTTCCATGGTTGCACGATCTAGAACCTAAAACTTTGGATATAACACATTTTATCACCTTTGATAATCATATACAAACTACACAAGTATATATTCAACCATGAAGAAATGCAGAGAACAACACTAAACACATGTCTATCACACAACACACTCTTTTACTCGAATTTTCTCAAAAGCACTTGGAAAACAAGTGAACTAGTTGCATCAACAACACCACAAACACCTTCTCAACATATCTATAACATTTTCAACACCATTAATCTCCCCATGTACAATACGTACTCAATACCACTCTAGAGGTTGACATCAGTGAGAACACTAAAGGCAACATAGTGCAACACACTCACTATTGACAACAATGAAAACATTTCAACAATGTTCTTAACCATACTAGAGGTTGTCATCAATATGAAATCAAACCACAACACATCCATACTAAGGGTTGACCAATAACTCTTTAACAGCTCCAACGATCTTGAAACACTAAGGGTTGACATCAATGATAACACCAAAAATCTCCAACAATATCCCCCTTTGTCATTGGTGGAGACACCAACTCTAAAAAACCATCAATCAACAATATCCCCCTTACTTCAATCTCTCTCCCTAACAAGGATATTCCTTACACTTCTACCACTTTCTTAGACTTAACTCTCTATCTCTCCATGTTTTTCAAACTTTATCTATCCCTAAGTATATGCAAGATCATCGTGGAAAAATAAGGCCCTTAAGTGGCAAAAAATTTAGAAAAATCAGAGTTAGAAAACTTGATGTAAAAATTTGAATAAGTTATCTATATTATTTTAAAAATATGTAAGAATAGAATCTATAGAAAATTGAATGTAGTTTCTAAACTACTAGGTTTATTTAAAAAAAAAATCTATTTGGTCAAAATTTGAAATTTCAATGTTGTAGCACTTAAATTTTAGGGAAAAAATAAGAAGTAGGTGTCTATTTGACCACCTTAACCACAATAAAATGATAATATTTTTTATAATATTTTAGATATAAGTAGAGGACTCATGTCCTGATGTGATGCATATTTTTTGTAATTTTTTCCAAGTAAATAATTAATTATGAATTTTTTATTACAACCTTTAAAAATATTAAAATTGTATGTCCCACCACCTTAACTTGGTCAAAACTTCATGAAATTCATTTTTTTTTCAATCCTATAGTATGTGAAGCATAGAATGTGACATGTTTTAGATTCAAAAAATGTGATATTGTTTGAAAGCTATAGATTTTTTTCAATCAACTTATTAATTAGGACTTTAGTCGTAATTCAAAGAGAAAATGAATAATAATTATTTATTAACTTCAAAGTAAAGCATAATTTATATTGGTGGAAAGCTGAGAATCTCCTATAAAAAAGTTGTCAGTCACATACCCTACACATACCCATCATATCACCATTTTTTGGCCCATCATGATCCTACACATACCCTCCTTTGACATCAATGACAAAGGGCATAAATCTCTCCCTTTTTCATCACTTGAAAGCTTCACTTTAGGCAACACCAACACACAAATATCTCTATCTCTACTTGCTATTTCTCTCTCTCTACTACTCTCTACCCCTTATGGGCACAAGATATGCTCCCCCTAGTTGTACCAATTAAAACACACCACTACCTGCTCCCCCTGAGAGGTAGCCTTCATTAGTCCAAGACTAAGAATGTATCTTGAAATGTTCTCCTAGAAAAATGCACCACTTATGCATCTAGTTCAAAGGAGGGGCAATAATCCCTAACTTCTACTAGAGATACTCAAATTTATATTTTGGAAGATTCTTTGAGAAAATATCTATATCTTGATCCTTTTTAGGCACATACTCTAGCTTCACCTCATTCTCTACAACTTTCTCTCTTCGTAAGTGATACCAAATAGAGATATGCTTTGTCATTAAATGCACTATCAATTTTTTTGAAATATTGATAGAACTTGTATTATCACACAATATAGAAATAGGTTCATCATATGACACTCTGATATCCTTCAATTTTTGCTTCACCCACAACACCTGAGTATAACATGATGTTGCAATATATTTTTCCTCTATAGTGGATAATGACACTAAATCCTTCTTGTTACTCAACCAAGAAACCAACCTACTTCCAAGAAAGAAAGAGACTCCACTTTTACTTCTTTTGTCATCTACACAACCTTCACAATTTGTATCTATATATGCACTCAAAGAGAAATCAATATCCTTAGGATACCATAGACCTAAATTTGGAGTGCCCTTCAAGTATCTAAATAACCTTTGACTACTACAACATGTGATTCTCTAGTATCTTCTTAAAATATTTCCACAAGACAAAATTGCATGCATGATATCTAGTCTAGTAGTAAGATATAGTAGTCCACCAATCATTGATCTATACTTGCTCTAATTTGTATTAGAATATTCATCATTTTTCCTCAACTTGCAACCAGTAACCATGGGAGTACATGCTAGTTTAGAATCCTCCATTCCAAGCTTCTTCAAAATTTCCTTGACATACTTTGACTATGAAATGAAAATTACATTTTCTGATTAACAAATTTGTAACCCAAGGAAGAAATTCATCTCCCCAAACATTGACATCTCAAACTCTTTTTGCATCTCCTCTACAAACCTCTTACACATACCTTCATTTCCTCCAAATATTATGCTATCAATATACACAACCACAATTAGGATTTGATCTCCCTCAACCTTGAAATAAAGATTGCTATCCGCAGTAGCCTTTTTGAATCCTTACAACAAGTATCTATCTAATCTTGCATAGAAAGTTCTAGGAGCTTGTTTGAGTCCCTACAATCCCTTATTCAACCTAAAAACCATATCAACATATTCTAACAATGAAAAATATTTGGGTTGTTCAATGTAAACTTCTTCTTCCAATTCACCATTCAGAAATGCAAACTTAACATCCATCTAATACACCTTGAATCTTTATGTGTTGCAAAAGCCAAAAACATTCTAATGGATTCCATCCTTGCCACTGGGGAAAACATCTCTTCAAATTCTATTCCTTCCACTTGTTAGTAGCCCTTACACACAATTCTAGCCTTATTTCTAACAACCTTTTGATCCTCATTCAGTTTGTTCCTAAAGATCCATTTAGTTCCTATCACATTCTTGTTTGTTGGTCTTCAGACCAATTCCCCAGTCTATTTTTTCTCAATTTATCTCAACTCTTCTTCCATAGCTTTGATCCAGTTCTCATATTTACATACCTTAGTTACTGTTTTAGGTTCTACTTATGAAAGTAAAAATAAATTTACATGTTCCTTTTTCATAGCACCTTTTCTCCTTCTCCAATGATTTGATCTTTAAAATGATTCTTCTGCACATACTTAGGAGACCTAGGGATCTTTTCAAAGATTCTTCCTCTTCAACTATCATCTCCTTTTCTTTCTCTTCATCCTTTTCTTCTTCACTACAATGGGTTTCATCATATTCATATCTTTCTATCAACACAAAAATTTGATGTGGTTCTTCATCTACTTTGACACTTTCACTTTCAACAATCTTGTTCAAAATTTTGTTATAGCATATGCATGCCTTTCTCTTTGTAGAATATCCTTGAGGAAGATTCCTTCATCAGACCTTGCATCAAACTTTCTTAAGTTTTCTTCATGACTCTTGATATAGCATTTTCTTCCAAATGCTCTAAAATATTTCATAGTAGCTTGTTTTCTATACCATAACTCATAAGTAGTCTTTCAATGGTTCACTCTTGCTTTCCCTCTGTTAAGTATGTATACTATAGTATGAATTACTCCTCTCCAATATAAATTTGGTAGATTTTATTCCTTTATCATGGTTCTTGTTGCTTCTTGAACTGTCTTATTCTTCATCTCCACAACTCCATTCTACTAAGGAGTCCTAGGAGCTGATAAGTATCTCTTTATTCCATGATCTTCACAAAAACTATTAAAATAATTGGAGGAAAACTCACCACCTTTGTTTGACCTCAAGAACTTGATTTCCAAATCAATTTTATTCTCAACAATAGATTTAAAGGTTTTAAAATTATCTAGAGCTTCTAATTTTTCTTTGAGAAATACCACCCAAGTCATTATAGAATGATCATCAATCAACAACATAAAATACTTGTCACCTTGAGAGATTGTTATTTTGGTAGGTCTACATAGGTTTTTATGGACCAACTCCAAAGGTCCTATAGTAGAATTTTCTTTAGTTCTGAACCTCTTCTTTATTTTCTTTCCAAATTGATGCTCTTTGTAGATTGCATTGATAGGTTTTGTAATCCTTTGCAAATCTCTCAAAATATTAGTAGAACTTATATTCAATAGGATATCAAATTTAATGTGACCCATTCTTCTATGTCATAGCCAATTTTCATTGGTTTGAGACATAAAAAACTTAACACCACCGCCTTTAAGTTGATAAACATTTCCTTCTATCCTTGTACCTACAACAACCAAATTTTTGAAGCTTCCTTTTTTGATTTCACAACCATCATCTTGAAACACCGAATTGTATCCTCTGCTACACATTTTTCCTACACTGAGAAGACTATGCTAGAGAACCTTGACATAAAGAGCATCATTATTTTTATACTTTCCATCAAAACTAATTGAACCTTTTCCAAAGGTCTTAGTATATGTATCATCACCAAACATAACAAGACCACTATCATACTTCTAAAGTTTAACAAACTTACTCTTCTCAGCTGTCATATGATTTGAGCATCCACTATCAATTATTTAGTAGTTTCTCTCCTCTCTTGCATGAAAATCAGTCAACATAGTTCCTTCAATATTGTGACCTATTTTCAAAGCACTTTCATTTACATGTCTTTCAAGATTAGTTGAATTAGTTCCAACATTTAGAGCCATGAACAAGAATTAATCACTATCATCATCAAGACAGTCTAATTCCTCATCATCGAATACACCATTTTCTTTTCCAACATAATAAATCTTCTTGATAGATTTACCTTTATTATTCTTATGTTCATCAATTACAACTTTTATTGGACATTTATAACTATAATGACCTATCTTTCCATAATTGAAAATTTTAAAGGGCAACTTACCTCTATATTTTATAGTGCCCTTTTTCAATCTCCTTAAAAAAATTTCTTCCACCTCACCAAGATCATCAAAATTTGATTCATCATCCTTCTCTACTTGACTTTAAAGGAAGTTTCTTTTTTGTAACATCTACACAAAAATCTCACAATTCATAAGGAATTAAAGCACTAAACATCTAATCTCTAGAATATTGATCTACATTCTAAGCTTCCTCAATATCAAAAACTTTAGAACTATGATATTTAGGAAGAGTTCTCAATTCCTTTCTCACAAGTTCACTTTTTGCAACTTCACCTAGACCTCTTTACCAATTTTGAGACTTATCACCTTTCCAAGTTCAAAATAAAGAGGACCACTCAAGATAGCCTTTCATGCTTTACCATTATTCTCATAATCCTTGAACTTGTTGGTGTGAATAAGTCTTGTACCTAGTTTATTCCTTTACTAGGGACTTAGGGGACTTAATTCACATCTTAAGTTTACTTAGGATATTAGTTGTCATATCTAGATAAGTATTAGTTGTCTTATCTAGAATTTCCACTTTCCTAGGTAGTTATGAGTTAGTTGTCTCATGTGATAGGATTAAGACATTTTTCATGATCTTGTCTTATCCTATCTCTCATCCTTGCCTTTATAAGAAAGGCATCTCTAGCATATTGTAATTGCATAAAGCATTGTATAGTATTGCATTGATCATATTGTATCATATTGCAATCCTTGTTTGGTGGAATAGCATCTTCCATTGTTGCTTCTCTCTATCTCTTGTGGAGGTTCTTTGGTGTTGTAGATTGAAGATCTTGGGTTGATAACTCCAACATGATATCAGAGCTTTTAATCTGGCAAGCCCCTTCCATTTCTTTATTAGAGAGTTTCCATCAATTTCTATTGTGATTTTTGAGTTTCTTGTATCCTATATTGCATGCTTGCATTTTGGTGAGATTTGGTGATTGCAATGCTTTTGGCTACAGTGGCAGTATTTTAGGCTGTCCCATTATGTCTAGGAGGCTTGAAAAAGTCAGATCTGGCTTTTGTTTCACTCAATTTCATCACCATTTGCAACTTTGGCAAAGAAGGGTTTGGAGCTCAGATCTAGTGAACAACTTTTTACATGAGCACTTTGAACCAAAAATAAGCCTTCCATTGCGTCCAGGTGGTTGTTTCCGATTTTTTTGATATATAATTTGCCTATATTCGGCAAAAGTTGTCTTCAGAGCAAAATTTTTTTAGTCGAGGAGCCGTACGGCCCCCCGCGCAGGTATGACATCGTCAGAAAAAATTTCAAAAAAAATTATATTACAAATTTTTTTCTGTCGGCATATTTTTATTTTTAAAAAAATTTCAAAAAAAAATTTCAAAAAAATATATTTAAAGCGCTTTAAGCACTGTCGGTGTTTAAAAAAACAAAATCCGTAGACTTTATTTAAGTCTGCGGACTTTTTTTTGTGTCCACAGGTTTATTCAACCCGCCAGTGGCTTAAAAGCCACCAGCGGTCTCTGCCGACAACTGTCCACCGACAGTTAAGCAGTCGACCCGCCACCGCCAGTCTTCAAATCGTAGGCGCTAATTGCGATCTCCACCACCAACCGCCAGCGGTTAATTCAAACCGCTAGAATTTTTTTACAGAAGCCCAACCCACAGTCACGTGGGTGACCAGGAGCCAGCCCCTGGGGGCCAAATTTTTGTGCCCAGATAGTGTTCATTATTGCTCCTGTTTAGCATTGAAGGTGCCTAAAATAGGCCTTTTTTTCATTTTTGCATAACTTTTTTCCACAGAGTTGGTTTTTTGAAAACAAGATATCGTCAGAAAGCTAGTTGGATGAACTTCACAGTGGTGTAGGTGATTTTTCTAGATTTTGACATTTTTTGCCAGTTTTTTTAGCTTGAAGGTACAAGTGCATTTATTGCTTGTTCTTGATGTAACTTTTGCCAACGAAGTCGAAATTTGGAAAACCTTTTTTTGAAATTGATCAAAAAATTGCAAGGAATCTGTTTGTAACCTCTATTTTCAGCTTTGACAAGCTCTTTTTTCTAAAAATTGTAAAAGTCACCATGTGTTATAAACGGTTGATTTGAGCTTGTCACTTGTAAAAATTGCAAAAATTTGTTCATTGTAATTTGTTGGGGGGGTTGCAAATTGAGTTTTAATACATTCTGGGGGGGTGAAAGGCACAATTTATGTGCCACATTGTCCTTTTTCTTGTGGTGTTCATGGTGGATCTAAGGCAAATTGAACCACTCACTCCACACAATTATCATACATGGAAGCTAAAAATGACTCAATTGCTACAATCTAAGGGTCTATGGCCAATGTTAGATGTAGAACAACCTAAATTTACAAGGGATTATGAATTTTTTTTCCATAGATGTAAAATGGATGAAGCAAAAGGGCTCATTGGCTTACATGTATCTGATAATTTGTTGTTTCATATTTCAGAGTGCAAAACACCTAATAATGTTTGGGACAAAGTTGAAGAATTATATGGTAAAATAAATCATTTCAGAACCTTGCAACTTCAAGCAGAACTTCAATCCCTCTCTCCAGATGCATTTCCTTCAATTCAGGATTTTCTTGCACAATTCAAGATGATTTTGTCACAGTTGAAAGGATGTGGACATGATGTATCTAGTGATGAATGTATCTTCTTGATTCTGTCTAAGTTAAAGGGCCCTTATCAAGTGTTTTCTTCTACTTTCTATTCCACTATGGATGCAATGGGGAAAGATTACAAAATGCCTACATTTGAGTTATTTTGTGAGCATCTTACTAGGGAGGAGGCCAAGTTAATTCAGTTGGATGCTTTACCTAATTCTAAGAATCATGCTCTAATGGCTCAATCATCCAAGGCTAAAGGAAAGAACAAGAAGAAGCCCAAAGTAGAATCATCTTCTAGTAGTGAGAATCCCTCCAAACCAAAGACGGAGAATAATTAAAAGTCCACTCAATCTCCTTCTTCTTCTACCTCTGGAGATTATTCTTTCTAGTCCAAGAAAAAGAAAGGAGATCCTTGTTCATTTTGTGGCAAAACTGGGCATGATGCATCTCATTGCTTTAAGAGATTAGAGGCCTTAGAGGAAGCTATGAAGAAGCACAATATTTCAGTGGCTAAGCCTTCTTCCATGGGCAAAGGGCAAGCTCTTTTAGCACGAGCTATGAATTCACCTTCAGATAGTTGGATTCTTGATTCAGGTGCTTCACATCACATGACCAATTCATGTGATCTTCTTGATTCCATAGTTCATACTTCTACTTCTCAGATTAAAGTTGGGAACTCTTCACAGATTCTAGTTTTGGGGACAGGTTCCGTTCAAATGCTAGATGGGTGCATTGAGGATGTTCTTCTTGTTCCTGATATTTCAGTGAATCTTCTTTCCATATATTAGATTTGTCATTCTGGAGATGGGAAGTCAATTGAGTTTACTCCACAAAATGTGACTATTAGATAGTTGCAAGATCCTGAGAAGGTTGTTGCTACAGGGGTAGTTGATCATGAGAATCATTTGTATCGATTTGATGGATTTGAGTCTTCATTGGGTTCAAGTTTTGTTGCTCATGCTGATTCAATGAGCAAGCTTTGGCATGAGAGATTTGGGCACTTGAATTATAGATATCTTCAGCAAATGAAAGCACATAACTTAGTGGTTGGTCTTCCAAAGATCACTTGCACAGATGGTGTTTGTCAAGGATGTGTTCTTGGCAAGCAACATCAAGATCCTTTTCCTAAGGGTCACGCTACACGTGAAACCACACCCCTTGAGTTGGTCCATAGTGATCTTATGTCATTCCCAACTCCTTTTTCTGGGGCCAAGTATGTGCTAACATTCATTTGATTTTTCCCGGCCATGGGTTTATTTTTGAAGCTCAAGAGTGAAGTCCTCACCAACTTCAAGACCTTCAAAACATTTGTGGAGAAGCGTTAGGTTTTTCTCTTGACAGATACGCACAGATAATGGGGAAGTATGTCAATCAGGCATTTCAGGATTTTTGCGAGTGAGCATGGTATTCTTCATGACACACAGTTCCTTACACTCCTCAACAGAATGGTGTGGCGGAGAGAAAGAACAGGACTCTCAGGGAAATGGCCAATTGTATGATTCAGTCTAGGTCCATGGCTCCCACCTTTTGGGCCGAAGCTGTCAATTGTGCCAACTATATTTAGAATCATATGCCCCACAAGGCAGTGCGAAATATGACCCCTGAGGAGGCTTGGTCTCATCGCAAGCCTAATGTATCCTTCTTCAGAGTATTTGGTAGTGAGGCTTGGGCATTCATTTCGAATGGTCGGTGTAAATCCATGGAGAAGAAGAGTCAGTGTTACATCTTTGTTGGCTATTGTGAGGATGTGAAGGCATACAGATTGTTTGATCCTAACACACGAGAGGTTCATTTCCGACGTGATGTTCAGTTTTCTGAGACCTTCACCCAGCCAGATCCTCCTTTGACTTCTTCTTCATCACAACCTACTCAGTCTTCTTCAATTCATGATACTTTGCTACTTGAGGAAGAATTTGATGATGGTCTTGATGAACCTCCTCCTCACTCACCCACTAGGCCACGATGGGCTCGAGTTACTCTTGAGGAGGCTAGTCCTCTTGTTGGTAATCCCACAGACACTCGCTACACTCATTCTCAGACTTCTGGAATTAGTCTTTTGAGTCATGCAGTTTTAGATGATCCTCAAAAGTTTTTAGATGCTTCAGGTATTCCAGAGTGGGATAGTGCTATGGCTGATGAGTATTATTCTTTGATGAAGAATCATACTTGGGATCTTGTGCCTCTTCCTAAGGGAAGAAAGTTGGTTCGGTGCAAGTGGGTGTATCGTACCAAGTATGCAGCAAATGGTTCCATTGACAAGTACAAGGCTCGTCTTGTTGCAAAGGGGTTTTCTCAGGTTGAAGGGATTGACTATTCCAAGACCTTTGCTCCTATTGCCAAGATGGATTCTATTCACCTTGTCCTTGCTATAACTACATCTCAGGGATGGTCAGTATATCAGATGGATGTGAAGAGTGCTTTCTTGCATGGGGATCTTCATGAGGAGATCTATATGGAGCAGCCACTAGGTTTTGTGCAAGACTCTTCACTTGTTTGCAGGCTTCGACGTTCATTGTATGGTCTCAAACAAGCCCCTCGGGCTTGGTATGAGAAGATGGATAGTTTCTTGCTTGCTTCTGGCTACACTCACTACCATTCCGATCCCACAGTTTATACATAGAGACATGGAGAGGATCTACTTATACTTGTGCTCTACGTGGATGATTTGATTCTCACAGGGAGTTCTACTTCCATGATTTAGAGTACACAATGAGCATTGATGGAGCGATTTGATATGACCGACCTTGGTCCTTTACATTACTTCCTTGGTCTTCAGATTCATTAGACTTTTGAGGGGATCTTCATTTTCCAGCAGAAGTATGCTCTTGATTTGCTTCAGAGATTTGGCATGGCTGATTGCAAGCCTGCCCCTACTCCATTCCAGTCAGGTGTTGTACTGTCTTCTAGTTGCACTACTCTTACAGTTGATCCTACCTTGTATTGGCAGTTGGTTGGCAGTCTTTTGTACTTGACACATAGTCATCCTGATTTTTTTTTACAGTAGGACTTGTCTCTCACTTCTCACAGGAGCCTCATGAGAGTCATTGGAAGGCCACCAAGTTTATCTTGAGATACATTCAGGGCACTACTCATTTTGGCATTCACTACACTTCAGGTGCATCTCAGATTGTGGGCTTCACTGACTCAGATTGGGCTAGTGATGTCAATGATCGGAAGTCTACTGCTGGCTTTATCTTTTGCCTTGGTTATGGTCTAATTGCATGGTCATGCAAGAAGCAGACAGCTATTGCATTATCATCGATAGAGGCTGAGTATCGAGGTGCCATGTTGGCTAGTCAAGAGGTTTTGTGGCTTCGTCAATTGATGACTGAGTTTGGATTCCCTTCCACTCAGACCACTACTCTTTGGTGTGACAATCAGAGTGCCATTCATATTTAACACAACCCAGTGGAGCATCAGCGGACTAAGCATATTGAGATCCACATGCACTTCATCAGGCAGCTCATCCAGGATGGTGTTCTCAGCTTGGAGTATTTGCCTACAGATCAGTAGGTTGCAGACATCTTCACTAAACATTTGGCATCGCCTCATTATCTTCAGTTGTGATCAATGCTTGGGGTGAAGGAAGTTGTCCTTGGGGGGTCTTGAGGAGTCCTCCTTCCTTCATTAGTTTTCTTTGTTTCTTTCTCTCTTTTGGAGAGGAGTTTTCTCCCACAAGGTTTTTCTCCTTTTCTTCGCTTGTGAGAGTTTTTTGTTTTGTACATGGGTACCTCATCAGGCCTAGTTTTCGGGACCCATATTTTTGCATTATGTATTGGTTTGTACCTCCCTAAGTTGCACTTAGGGGGGGTGTTGGTGTGAATAAGTCTTGTACCTAGTTTATTCCTTTACTAGGGACTTAGGGGACTTAATTCACATCTTAAGTTTACTTAGGATATTAGTTGTCATATCTAGATAAGTATTAGTTGTCTTATCTAGAATTTCCACTTTCCTAGGTAGTTATGAGTTAGTTTTCTCATGTGATAGGATTAAGACATTTGTCACGATCTTTTCTTATCCTATCTCTCATCCTTGCCTTTATAAGCAAGGCATCTCTAGCATATTGTAATTGCATAAAGCATTGTATAGTATTGCATTGATTATATTGTATCATATTGCAATCCTTGTTTGGTGGAATAGCATCTTCCATTGTTGCTTCTCTCTATCTCTTGTGGAGGTTCTTTGGTGTTGCATATTGAAGATCTTGGGTTGATAACTCCAACAGAACTCAACATCACTTGTTAGACCATTAGCAAGCATAGTATATCTAATTTCAACTGACTTCCTAGATCCAAAACCTAGAGAGAGAAGAAAGGCTTCCATCCTGGCTTTCTAGTAAGCATAATTTGTTCCATCAAACATAGGAGATTTAACACCTTTCTTGTGCACCATTGGATCTACCTCAAGTGGTTAAGATTCTTCCAAGGAACCACAACTCTGGTACTAATTTTTAGACACACTAGACATTTGAGAAGGGGGAGTGAATTAGTGGTACATTAAAAACCTTAAAACCTCATTAACTAGCAAACCCTTATTAAACATCAACAAAATGCAAACATATGAAAACACAAACAAATTCAAAACCACACACAAGAGAACACCAGATTTATGTGGAAAATCATAATCAAGGAAAAACCATGGTGAGGATTAGCTCATATATATATGAATAGAAACACAAAATACAACAGGCTCACTGCCAAGAGGATTCATTTCCCAAAAGAGAAGAATGTATCACTTTCGGTGGCTCAATTTTGATAGCTCACCACAAAAAAAGAAAGAATAATAGAAGAAGACTATTATAGAGAGACTCAATATCTTAGAGCAACAGGAAAAATCCACCACTACAACTCTACAACATTTGCAAATTTTGGCTCACTTCCTCTAGTAACTTTAGGCACACTGAAAATATAGACACCTTCTACTCACTACATGTGGTATCCTTAGCCATTTAATCTCACACTAATATTTCTACTTGATCCCATTCATATCTTTCACACAGAACACACCATCTCCAACATTTATCCTTTCTTATATATCCTCCACAAAATCAAAAACCTTCTCCATGTTGGCCAGAATGAAACATATGCACCTCAAACATGAAACCACTAAATAGGTCAGCACCAAACACTTCCACAGTGGAAATAAGTGAAGGTAAACCTCAAAAAGGGTTAACTAGGACCCAAATCTACATGAAAACACTTCACTACACTTTCAGAAACAAAAAACAACCTCCACAATTAGCGCTAGCATCTAGGTTAGCCAAACTTGCACTAACACTAACAATTAACTACATACATGCCTCTTTAGGTTAGATAAACTTGCACTAACACCAACAATCTACCCATCGACAATACCTTCTCAACACCATGTTGAGGTTGACATCAATGTGACATCAAACCACAACACATCCATACTAGGGGTTGACACATAACTCTTCAATAACTCCAACAATCTCCACACATTAGGGATTGACATTAATGAAAAAACTAATGAAAACACCAACAATCTAAAACAATCTAGAAAATTTACAACATGCACAAAGAGATTGCTAAACATCCCTCAAAATGAATCCTCTAAAACCAATTATCCATAGCTCAAGATCCATATATATGAAAGATAAATCAATATAAACTAACACTAAATAATCCTCAAACGAGTCTCCAAAAATTAATCAACATTGCTCAAGACTCATTCCCATGAGAAAATAAAGCATAAAACATAACACAGCTAAAAATAGGATGGGAAATACCTATTAGATGATAAACCACCAAGTAGACCAAGAGTGGCGAATTAGAATGCTCCTCCAAGATAACCAAGTCATCATGACTCCAAGAACAATCTCCTTTATAGGTCCATCATAGACTCACATCACTATCTAGGTGAAAGCTCCTCGGTCTTCCTATTGAAACCTCCAAAGAGTAACTTTCTCAAGAATATGTCTCTAACCCCAAGAGAACTCCAACCTCACATAAGTCTCTAAGTATCCATGAGCACTTGAAACTGACCAATCCATGATAAGATCCAAATGTAACACAACATCCTCATGAATATCCCAATAAAATAACCAATGTACTCAATACCAAGAGAGCCAAAAATAATAATTTCAAAGCTCCAATAGTAGAATCACAAACCCAACATGAAATCATGATAGATAACCATCCCATTGTAGGAGATCACACGCAACAATACATATATCTCAGTCTCAAGATAACTTGTATCATGCCAAAACTCTAATCTAGAATAAAGAGTACACCATGACATAATACTAATCACACTCTAAACCTAGAATCAACATCTCCAATCACATGAAGATAACCATCTCCTAATAGTGAGCCTATTTATATGAAATAAATATTTTGCAACAACATGATCTAAGAGCTCCTCTAAAATATCCACAAACACTAAAGAATATCATCCATTGTCAATGATGAATCACATCACTTCCAAAAAATCCCACTAAACCATGACACCAAAATTTACATGGAATCATGAAAACCATATCCTAAATGAAGATTACCCATGGTCCACACACACACAATTGCATTCCCAACACCTCATACACCAGGTTGAGGAGATTGAATTGTGTGGACCTGTACACACGAGGTCAATGTGGATTGTTGAGAGACACTTGAAATTTTTGAAGGCTTTGGTTAGACAAAGAGCACATCCTGAGGGTTCTATGGTGGAGGAATATATGGTATACTAGACCATGGTGTACATTAGTGAATATCTTCCTAAGTTTACAACAAAGATCCATGTAGATCGCATTTGGGATCCCAACTCCATTAACAAATTCAAAGGGGAGTACTTGATGGGGAAAGGTAGATTGAGGAAAGTGAGAGGTAATTATAAGATGGTAATGGAGAGTAATTGTAATACATTTTACATATGGTTTTTATGTATATTTTAATTATTTAATTATTAATATTCAATATGCACCAATTATAAATTAAGGTCGTATACTATGGTATTTAACTAATTATACGTCGTTCGTGAATTTTAATTTTTTTTTATACAATTGGCTGAGAGTGGGATGCACTTCATTTGTACATCACAAACAATCTTGATTGGATGACGATATGGATTGAATGATGTCAACAATTTGGTCACGCATTAACATGGGAAGGTACGGCTTCATTGGTTAAAGAAGCTCATGATAATGAAGATTCCAATGTTACACAAAGGCAAATTGATCTAGCATATGGTTTAAGAGATAAACAGATATGTATAAATATATTAATCACCCATATTATTTTTCAATTATATTGATGTATATATATGTTGAGATTGTTTTCATTGCATACATTCAACCAAGAATAAATATGTTTATCAACTGACGATATTACAATAATTTTTACATGTTTGACATATTGCAGGTGAAACACCACAAGGCTATGTGGTGCAATGGTCATAAATTTTGAATTAAAAAGTTGGATGACATGAAGAAAACTTGTGATTCTGGTATAACTGCAATCTTTTAGGTGACTAATGTTTCATCTAGAAGTGAAATACATCCAAAAGTCTCAGAAAATTGATACTATGGGATTTTGGATGATATACTTGAGTATGACTTTAAGTCCTTCAGATTTATTTTGTTCGTCGTCCTATGGTACAGGCTACGATTGAATGAAAATGATCCTGAGAGAACTGTTATTGAACATGATAATGGATTTACCATGGTTAATGCAAGGTCGATCGAGCGAGCTGAAAATGAGCCCTATGTTCTTCCAAGCCAATGTGAGTAGGTATTTTACTTAGAGCTTCTAGGTAAACTAGGTTGGTTATTTATTGTTAGACATGATCCAAGAGGAAGGCCAGTAAAGTATAATGTGGTGGAAGAAGAAGATACCAAAGATGTAGAAGATGATGTAGATGATGATCAAGATCAACAGTTAGTTGATGATGTCTTTGATGAAGATGTCAAAGAGGAGGAACTAGATCATGCTGATGTAGGAGTTAATGTTCATGAAGATGATATCCATGTGGATGATGACATTATCAAAACTAATATCAATGACAATGATGATGATGATGGTATGACCAATCCTTACAATGTCGAATCTGGATCAAATGATATAGACAAAGAGTTGGATGAAGAAGAAGATCAATGACATTGGAATGTATGAGTTATGCGATTATATTATCTATTTGATATTAATTTCTTGATAGAATTATATTTGACTTATGTGGTTACATAATTAATTCATGATGTTTTTAATTTTTATGCCATTACAAAATTAATTTAATGATGCACTTTTTAATGTTTGAAAAGTTAAAAAATTAAAACATTTCAATAGTGATGTTAACAATCTTGAAATTAGTGTGTTTTATGTTTCATGTGATCATAAAAGATTAAAAATTGAGTTGTAGAGGTGATTTTTTAGTGGTTGAGGTGTAAAGGCATAAAGTGATCATTGTAATGGTTGTTGATGGTTGAGGATTTAAAACACAAGATCTTGACATTTGAAAATCTGTGTTTTTCTTCAAAATTTCTGTATTTTTCCTATTATGCAGCACTATACGGTCACATGCAACCATATTTTGATGTGAAATCAATTCCATGTCATTAAGATATGTGTTATCTTTTATTTGAATCTGATTTGAGGGCTTAAGGCATTGATTTGAGTTAGAAAGTTTCATTTATTTGCATACAGCCCGATTACCCTATTTTTGAGGGTTTTGTAGTCCAAAAATGATATAAAGGGGATCTTACATTTTTTTTATTACTATAGCTTATGTAAGAAGTCCCATGGATATTTTTGTAATTGTAGGATGCATGGATAGGGCGTAGGATGCATAAATATGTATGTATGTATTTGTATTTGTATTTTTAAATGTAAATGTAA